>VXAA01000774.1:125489-261481 GCA_013399115.1 Anseranas semipalmata
TGTTCATGTGTAGAACACTTTATTCAACCTGTGAAGTACTCGTATCTGGAAGTAAACAAGCTTTCCAGAATAACCCAATTAGATTTCCTCAAGTTGTCAGTAAATTAAAAGTATTTTTCTCTGTTGAAATAAGACAAGAAAATGGCAATCTTAAGGGAAAAGTTGTTTAAGAAGGTTGAGTGCAACTAAAAGGCAGAGATAAAATAATTTTCAGCAGCCAGACGACTTTAGCAGTTCTATTAGAAAAATAAACATTAATATTATAATGGCTGTCAAAACTTTTCCTTTAGATTTTCTTGATGTATTTTGATATCTCATTGTGATGATTTCTGATATGTCATTAACCCCAAGAATCTGGATTTTTTTTCCAGTTTATAGATCTTCTTGTGATCTTGTGCTATTTCTTCAGACTAAGCTACTTTGCTTGTATTTAAAACAAAGAAAAAAATACCAACCAAAAATACCCCTACCCATCTGTGCTTATTATTTCCAAAGTTGTTGAAAAGATATTTGTGAATAGTAATTCCATGTTCAGTATAATACCTAACCTCAATATAAGCAATAATATTTTTCCAGAGCTGGTCACAAATGTTCTACCTTGTCTTTTAAGACTCAGGATGAGTACTGAACTGGTTTAGGATGTTCAACCAAGTTTAGGCACAATACAGAGTTACCGACATTGATGTTTATTTTAACAGTAGTGAAGTTCTTTAGTGCTTCACCTATTAAAAGGCATCAGAGTACATGACATGTCATAGAGTGCGGTTTAAACTGAATAGCTGTTGTGGGACTTTTTACAGGAAGACTAAGGTATATCACAGATAAAATGCAATTAAGACAGTTACTTGACTACAAATTAGTGTAATTTTTAAGAAATTGTATTCAACTCATTTTTTGTGTAAATGAGCAGATTAACCACCTCACTTGCATTGAGACAAAACTACATCTCAGCTAAATGAGGATTCTTTCACTAACGAATTGTGAATGACCTGAGGTTTGTTGTCAGGTACAAGTTGTTATTGTATTTAAGTGCTTCCTTGTTTTTGTGCTCCTAAGGCTTTGTTGACATTCTCTCAAGTCTCCAACTTTTTAATGATGTAAAGGTGTGTAAATGAAGCTTAAGGGAAAACTAGTTTCTTAGGTTTTGGCTTTTTTTTTTTCTTTTCACAGAGACAGTTTGTACTGTTAAGTCTGCAAAAGAGATACACTTCATTTTGAATCTATAGGCTGTTCTAAACAAAACTTTTCATGACTAAATTGTACACCAGAATTCAACATAGGAAGAGGTATAAAAAAAAAAAAGCAAAAGTCCTCGCCATGTCATGTTTGTGCTTCAGCCTGTGTTCAAAGATGTCCATATGTCCATAGGTTACAGTAAGGCATTGTTGCATCTGGTACAGGTCTGCAATTGTAATGAAAAGAGTACCAACTGATCTTGTAGGAATTAAGCTGCTCGACCTTCTCTAATTTCTGTGAAGCATTTGTAAAATTCCTTAGTTCATTGTCCATAAAATATGAGAGGTTTTACACTGAGGCCCAGCTGTCCCAGCAATACTCAGTTATGTGTTTCAGATGGTCAACCCTTTCACGCTGCTCTCCTGCCTCTAGGTCATCCATTAGAGTTAGGGCACACTGCTAAAGGAAGTGACAGAAGTGCTGTTCTGATTCTTCTGGTAAAAGTTTTGTGGACCCTTGTCAGGCAACTCTGCTTAAGCAGTTTTGTATCATGTAGTTTAATTATAATTTGACGTAAAAATTCATCTTTCCTACTTTTATGTCTTCCTCATACAGCTTAAGATAGAAGTTCAGGTTTGTGCAATCTTTTGCAAGCTCAGTTTCAAACTTTGGCTTAGGAGAACTTTACTTCATTTGCAAACAAGACTTTGTATTACCAACTATTAAAGAACAACTATAGAAGACAGTGGGAGAGAAGGGGGAAGAAGTTATGGACTCATAGGAGTTTTGGAAACTATTTATTCTTCTGTTTGTGTCTCCTCCTTGTGATACACACTGAAGTCCCAGGCTTGCAAAGGCTCTTCCTCCATCTCAATCACTGAAATTAATGATAGAATTAAGAGGGTTACTCTAGAAAGAAGAATGAAAGCTAATCTCTCCCACTTGTCCCTGAGGGCAGAGTACCCTGGAGAGTTTACATTTTTTTACTGCTTTTAAGCAGCATTTGTGATGTACTACTTCAACTAGCCTTTTAAAGCATTTTTTCTAGCCAAGCCTCTAGTCTTCCCCCACCCCTTCACACATTTGAGACCTGCATTGCAACCTTCAGTTCACTGGTTCAAAGGGTAGCTGTCTCAGGCTGGCACTGCAATAATGATTCTTTATTGTTTCTTCATCTCCTTAATCACATTATCCCCTCAACTTTTTTTATTTTATTTTTTTTTTCTGGAGACTTCTTGGAATCTGTCATGAACTGTCTCTAACATGTTACCTGTTCGATATCGTAACTGGCTTTTAGTTGGGAACAATTCACAGAATCACAGAATCCTTTAGGTTGGAAGAGACCTTCAAGATCACCTAGTCCAACCTATGACCTAACACTAACAAGCCCTCCACTAGACCATATCGCTAAGCTCTACATCTAGACCATGTCGCTAAGTTCTACATCTAAATTCATCTACTGTCGCTAAGCTCTACATCTAAATTCATCAAGCCTGCTCACTTTTTCCAAAATACACAAAGGAATTTCTATAGGTCTGTAGATTTGAAAGTAGTTTGTCTCCCATGCAATGCCTCTTGAAAGGGTTTATGCAAGAACTGATGCTTATCAAGCTCTCTGTTCAATATCCTGAAAGATAACACAAGTGATAGTTCTCCCTAATTCTGCGCTTCCCAGAAACTTTCCTTCTGGTTATTTTTCAGACTGCAAGATCACCCTGAACAAAGCCACCCCTGTTGCCTATTTATTAATTCACAAGTTTGACTACCTGTTCCTCATTTTAGTGCCACATATTTGCCTTCAGGTGGCAATTAAAATATGGCTTTTTCAGTTGGACAAAGGCCTGTTTAGTCTGTCAAGGCAGATGTTTATGTTAAAGAATATGCCAGAGATGTAGGCAACCAAAACCCTGTTTACCCAGATTTATCTGAGATACCATCAGTCACTTTCTGCAAATAGCTGTGACTTCCTTGGGTAAGAAGCACTTCCTGTGTTTTCTTTCCTTGTAAGTTCCCCCCCACTACATTTCTGATGAATGAATCCCAAACTCCTTTGATAAAAGTTGTAGGTTCTTTTTCCTTGTAAGGAAAAAATGAAATGAAAGCCAGAGCTTCCACTCTTCTGTTGAGTGCTCTAACCCACTGAGATAGTACCTAGTTATCTGTGAAAGCAGCAGTCTATCTTCCATCTATATAAGGGATGCAATGAATGTACCCTACATCCTGTGCCTTTGCATAAGATGAATTCCCTGAACAGCTCTATCTGACCCCACACGGATAACCCTACTCCAGCTTTGCAAATGTAGTGCGGAGAGCTGTTAACATAGATCTCATGTCCTGGGTAAACAGGACTTTTATGGCCCAGATTGTCTTTAAGAGCCCTATGCTCAGATTACAGCACTATGTCACATTAAAAGTAGTGGGATGTGCATTGTAAGGACACTAGGCAGAATGACGTGAAAATATGAAGGCATACCTACTTTGGAGACTCCAGATAGTCTCAGGGGTTAACTACTAGTATCCAGGTGTGCAAATACATGCTCAGGAAACTCTCAAGGAAATGGCAGGCACCTGCAGCCTTTAAGCATCTCAAGGATGGAGCTAGGTACCGAAGGACTGCAGCTGTGGGTGTAGCACCTAATCCCTCTGTGTTTGCAGGTCTGCTGACAGCTGATACTAATTCAGTCATCAGTGGGCATCTTACCTAACCTCTCTGGGGCTTTTTTTCACTGCTAATAAATTGAAGACAGTAATTAGATGAACACAACATTGTAAAACTAATTAATACTTTTACATACTGTATGATAAGAGATATAAAAGCATCACTTCTTGCTAGTTCATATGTTGGGTTGAAAAAAAGACCTGAGGGTGTATCTTCAGTAGCTGAAGCAAGAAAACTAGTATTTGTGGTTGAGTAGGCATGTTGTGTATTTTTTTCTTAATGCCTGTAACACAAATTGTGTAATTAATATACTGATTTTATAACTATTCCTGTATATTACATTCTTCCTAACCATTTTAAAAACAGAACCGAATTTATCAGCATTAAACTGAAGAGGGAAGGAGGTGCAATAACCTTGGAGGACAGCCTAGGGACCGCTTGCCCTGCCCCTTCGCCATGAATTTTTAAAGCGTTCAGCTTCCCCTCACCCTCGGCCATCTCCTTTCTCCTCCTGGACGCGTGCAGGGGAGCAGCCCAGCCCCGCTCCCCACAAACCTCGGCTGCCCGCTCACGCCTGGCGCTGCCTCGCTCCGTGGCAGCGCGAGACGGGGGGACGACGAGGGCGGGGAAGGGGCTCGGGGAGGCGCTGAGGAGCCGCCGTAGCCGCTCGCCCCTTGCGCGCCGCCCCGGCCCCAGCGTCCCGGGCAGCCCGGAGGCCGTCGCGCCGGCAGCGGAGCCCCGCCATCCCGGTAAGGAGAGGACGCTGCGGGTGGGAACCTTTTCTTGCCTGCCATCAGAGGGCTGCTGCGGCGTGCCTGGGTACCCTGCGGCACGGCGAGCGGGCGAGGCGGGCTCCGGACGCGTAGGGAGGGTGCAGCGAAACGCGGCTTCGCCTGCCGGCTGCTGGGCGATGCCGGGCGCCGCGGGGATCGGGGAGGAGGCGGCCTGAGGTGGGGGCACGGGAGGGTCCCTCTTCCCCACCCCCTACGCCCTTGCAGTGCCTAGCGGCTCCCGCTGCAGAGCCGTGCTGTTCCGCCGCACGGAAGCAGGGCCAGGCACGGTGAGGGCCAGGAGGAGCGGAGCCCCGGCGGCCCGAGCCGGTCCGCATCCCCGGCAGGCAGCCTCCTCCCTGGCTGCGTGCGGCCGCTCGGCCCGAGAGGCAGCAGAGGGGAAGGCAGAGCAGAGGCGCTGCTCCTCCCTCCCCCGGCCGGATATATAGTATCAAGCCCAGAAGGGGAGGAGAGGTTTGTAATTTTTTTTTTTTTTCGTGGCCTTTTTTTCCCTCCTTTTCTTTGCCGGGAGTTACTTGCGTGTTAGGCAAGGTTGGGGCAGCGGTCTGGAGACGGGAATTGGTCGGAAAAGCGGTAATTGAAGGTAACGACCCGCTGGGGGCATGGGGAGGAAGCAAAAAAATAATACTAATAAATAAATAAAAGAGGAAGAGAAATGAGGTGGGGGAGAAGGCCAGGAGGCCACGCTGCAGAGGGATGGTGTTGCCCGGGAAGCGGGGAAGGCGGCACGGGGAGCCGGCTGGGGGCGGCGGGGCCGGGCCGGCTGCAGCGGCTGCGGGAGGCTGCGGCCAGGCCGGGCCGTACAGGGCAGGTAGCGCGGTCCGGGGGCAGCCCCCAGAGAGCGGGGCTGGGCCCGGCGCTGGGCGGTGCCCCGGGGTAAAGTTCAAGCCGGATTGCAGCCCTGTGAATGAGAAAAGGAGCGTGGCGAGCGGTTCACGTGCTGCTTCCCAGCAAGGTTCGCTCAGGGTAGGGGGTAATCTGGAGTGCAATGTTATATTCCTCACCCGCAAGAAAGGGGAAAATCTAATGCAATTTGAGGGGAGGCTTGCCTTCTTGTTTTTTCACCGTTATTAGGCCCTAGGTTAAAAAAAAAAAAATGGGTGTAGTATTAGATAGCAATTGTATGAAGATATCTAATTATTCTGAGACTTGGTGTTGTATTCTGTCTCTTGATTGGGAAATTACTGGGTACCTCTGCTGCCCACCCACCCGCATGACACCACAAAGACTTAACACAAATTTTGTTGTAGGATCCCGTGAGGACATCCTCAGTTTTCTAGAAACTAGAGACACGTGACCTTGTCTTGTACAGTCCTTTACAATAATGTTGTTACTCAGAACAATTTGCCTTTATGTGTTTGCCTCGGAGCCTTTTAAGGGCATAACTAGAGAGACAAATAACTAATGACAGCACATTATCTTGCAGTGGGAAGCAATGAATCTAAATAGGAGTTGATCCACTCAGAAATATTGTGCCATAGATTCAGTCAAAAGATTAAAAACTAATCTTTTTTTGATCTTATTTTTGATGTCAGTGAAGGTTATTATTAGATTGGAGAAATCTAGTTCAAAATCCATACCTGCTCTAAGCCTGGTTTGTTCGAATTTGTATTAAAATAAAAGTGAAATATGAGGTGATCCCAAAGGTGTGATAAAATGCATGGCCTTTAGAAGCTTTTGATCCCAAAGCCCACATCGCTTTAGAGCATGACTTTGTGCATGTGCTAGCGTTCTGGGAACCTTCACCTCTGCTTGATAAGAGGCTGATGTCAGTTCAGAGATATGCTACTGGAGTTTGTTTTCATTTGCATCTACTGTATCAAAGTCGTCATAGTTTCCTGCTTACCTGCAATGTTCTTAGATGGAAAAATGCAAGTTTTGTTCTTGACTGTGTAATATACTCATCTTCTCTTAAAAGTAATTACATAGTTTAAAAATTACAGATAGTTGCTTTAGAGGAGTTGTAGAATCCTTGTTATAATTTAGTGCTTTAATCTTTCCCTTTGATAAACTACGGTCTTGTAGAAACAACATTTTAAAACTTTTCCTCTGTGTTTTGCAGTGTTTGTCTAGATTTCTATTCTCATCACCTATGTATTATGGAGAATTTAGATTTTGGGGAAGGGTGGATGGGGAGAACTGCACTCATTCAGAGGTATCTGAATTAAACATGAAGCAATAGCAGACTTAGGCTAACCTTTCACTATATTTAGAGGATGTTCAAGGATGCATCCGATATTGTAACAAAGCTGCAGATTCATCATTTATGCCAAATTGGGTTTTAGTTCTAATCCCTATTAATGTTTGTTTAGATTAGTGGTGAGGAAATGCAGTTTTAGGAACACTTAACATCTTAAAGACCATGTGAGAAAAGCCTGAGTAAATAAAACCTGTAGCATGTCATCTGGGCAAAAAAAAATAAGGTAGGGAGAGATTGCCACAAAGGTGGTAGGGAATGGCCTGCTAACAGAGGCACAAAAATAGCAGCTCTGAGGTGGTAGTGCTGATAAGGCTCACGTTTGTGGTACTATGATGATAGCAATTATGATCACTTCTCAGCACAGGATGATCAGAGCCATAGAAGCAATCATGGGGAAGCATGTCCCTAGTTTGCTGTCTTGTGAGGTCTCCTGGACTTCTGCAAATCAGTTCCAATGGACTGTTGTGTAGGGCTGTGATGCTACAGTGCATGGTGACACTCCTTGATACACAGCTACAGCTGTGTATCACAAAGTTTACTTTCATTTGTTATCACAGTGAAGATTATATTACAGTGAAGCCTATAACTCATGATTTTTAACACCTTGTGAAGTAGACTATTTTTAAACTCTTATCTAAATAGTGCTTTCAGGCTTCCTTTAGAAAATGTAGTTGTCTTTGGGTGAGGTACTTGTACAGATCACAGTGTCAAAATTACAGCTAATTGGGTCTTTGCACAGTGAAATAGTCAATAATGGGATCTTATGTGTAGGCATGTAATTAATGCTCTGTTGCTAATTATTGGAAGCTGGAAATCCCCTCTCCCTCAGCTCTTTGGATACATTGCCTTTTGTTAAAGCATGACGCATATTAAAGATTTGGCAAAAATACCTGTAATTTGACTATAATTGTGTTCAGTTCTAAGCTTATATTAACTGTCTTTTGCAGGAGTTGCTTGTACATGTGTTTTTCTTCGCATGTACCTATGCTTAGGCAGTTACTAGTGCCTGGTAATTGCATAGGGCTCTGCTTTTCTATCCATGCTCGCAGAAAGATACCTTGTGTCACAGAAATAAGCTATTTGTGCTTAACTCCATCATTTTCTGCTTGCTGAGAGTAACTGTGGAACAGCTGTGCCTATAAGAGATGTATATTATAGGTTTTCCTTATACTTAATTTCATTTTTTAATCCATTATGCCAGTATCTGCCACCTATATATACTTTCAGAAGCAGTGAGTTGCCCTATAGGGGTTAACAAAACAAATACAAAGCTTAATGACTGGTTGTTAATGCATACAAGAATGAAAGGACTGGTCAGAAACGTGGATGCTTACAATTTAATTTCTAAAGCTGTCTTTTAGCCTTGCCTTATCCAACCCCAGAAACAGTTTTTTCTTTTTTGCCCAAAGGCAAGTGGCAATCTTATTGGTGTGTACTCCAAAATACAAATGTTCATGATTCCAGGTTTGAAATGGCTTGTGTCTAACTTTATAGGATACTCGGTTTTCACAACAGTTTCTATTATGCAATATAAAATTGGGATAAGATAGGAAGGTTTAAAAAAAAAAAAAAAGTGGGGCTGGGGGGGGGGAGTTTTCAACCTGAAAGTGACTACAAAGACTTGACTGAAGGAAAGAAAGGTTCCCTGATCTCACTGCTGATCCTGTAAAGAATGTGGATTTACTTTGCAGTAGATGGCTCAGGAGGGCTTTTTCTTATTTAGGGGATATTAAACATAAATACACTGTAGTGTCACTACCATCTTTAGAATATTCCCTCAGAAACTACTGTGATACTATGAATGAAATTATGAAAGTGTAAATTGATTGAAATTTTGTAAACAATGCTGTAGATGGACAATAAGGGAAAGATTCTCATCAAGGTATACAATTATACTGTTTAAGGAAATACAAAACTAAAATAAGGGTTGTATTGAAATTATATCAAACAGATCTGGTTCTGAGGAACTTCTGAAGAGCAGAGATGCTATGTAGAAAAGGTGCCATCCCTTTTCAGGAGCATAATTCCTACAATACACCTTAGTAAATTCTAAAAGAGGGATTCTTTTTTTCACAAAAAAAAAAAAAAATCAAAAAATATGTGGATATTAACAAACCACAGTGGTTTTCTAAAAGGTTCTTTGATCTGAGTGTGCCATGGCGTTAACAATGGGCTATACAAACTAGTTTGATAGTAGCCAAAGCTGGTACCATTTAATGGATCATTAGTTGTATATGATTTTGCCTGAGTCATTTTTATAGGTAGCTGTGATGCCTCAAATGAGAGTTACAACTGACTTAACTATTGGTGTACTACAACTGATGCAATGTGCAGAAAATGACAGCCTCAAGCCAGCACTGTATTCTCACTAGTAGTGAGTCTCCCTAAGCTCAAGTAATGGAGAAGGTTTTAGCTGCAGTAGTCTGCACTGTTTTGATCAACACACAACACTGACTTGGAAACTTACTCTTCTCTTACTGCTGTCATTGCAGTGCGAATGATTTTTTTTTTTTTTTGCCCATTCTGTTTCAAGATTTGATGCGAGTAATTGTGCATCTCTGAGCTTTCTTCTCAACTGCAGTATCGCTCTGACTAATGTTACAAGGTTATTTACCACTTGTGAAAGCTTGTTTGGTTGCGCAGGATTTTGTTCTCTTTGTCTGCAGAAATGTCTGAGATGAAGTGTTGTCTCATTCATCACCAAGGCCTTCAGAAGCAAGAGCAGATGTTTTCAGCAGAGGTCTAAGGGAAGTCAGGTGTTTGTGTCTAGGTTCAGCACTGGAACATTCAGTGATGCTCGCTCTTAGATGTCCTCCTTTAGTGTGGTCAGAAGTAACACGTCCAGACGCATCTTCCAGAAGCAAAGTGGTTGTGATCTGTGGTGAATATCAGCAGTGCTGTACTGGTCAAACCAGGAGCTATTCCCACTCTGTTCCTGGTCCAGCAAACATAGTGGAGTTTTGTGGCTCCTGTCAGATCATCACCTGGCTGTTTAGCCTGCATCAATAGCTTGCAATGGGCAGTGCTTCTGCAGTGAGGCAGAAGAGGTCTGGAGGTGGGATGAAGAACATGAGCAAGTACACTTTGCTGGTCCTATCCTGGCTCTGTGGCAGCTGATGAGGTCAGCTGCTGCTGGTTTTCTTGAGTGAGGCGGGGAAAGAAGAGGTGGAGAACTGCTTTCTCTGCCAGCATCCTGTTGAGCCAGTAGAACAGTGGAGCCAGGGACTGCTGCAAATCTTTTCAAAACCATCTGCTTTTACCACCTGTCATTGCTTATTCACAAACATGTGGTCTTATTTGGAATTAGTATTAAAAATCTTTAAGTATAAAACTAAATGCATTTCTTCTGAAATTCCCCCGTGATATGTCCATAACTCTAGTAGCAGGCTTTAGAAGTGTGCCATCATGAGATGGGGAGAGAGGGAAAGAACTTGCATGCCCAGCTTAAAAAACTTTCTGATATTGTTCATGCTCACAGTACTGTGAATGGGACTTATTTTTGTTATTGGCTAGTCTGAAATGGATGTTATGATTCTATTTAAAGGTAATTTAAAGGACAACTTGGAGGGTGAAATTTTGTTACAGAAGCAGTCCTTGGCAAGGCTTCCATAACTTCCATTGCATGCACTGACATCAGCTTCTTTGTTGCTTCTAGCTTTATGTCAGGGGGAGCATCATAGTCCAGGGACTGTTTCTAGATTTGCTTTGGCTACAGAATTGAATGTCATTGCTGTAAAGCACCCAAGTCCTTTGCTGAACAGAAGAAATTATGAGGAGACTGAGACTGTTGGTGCCCAGACCATTAATAAGACACTAAACTCTGATGTAGTCACATTTCTAAATTGAATGTGACAGAATTATACCCTTCGACATCCCTTGCTTCATATAACTGCAGCCTCACGGCTTTGCTTCTGATCCTGCAGACAGCAAAGAAACAGTTTGCTTGCTTTTCTGACAAAAGATCTGTTTATGCAAAATCAGAGCTCTGATAGCCACATAGTTTAACATTGCATGCAGTAAATTCCACTTCTGTGACTACAGCTAGGTCTTCTCAGAGTCTAGCTCTTTACATGCCCTGTGACAGTTTCTCCAGTAATGTACATTATTGCTTTGTGGTTCTTTGCTTGTACTTCCCTATGGAGTCTTTCAGTTTGTCATTTGCAGGAAGATGTGAAATCCCAGATCAAGATGTTATAGACAGTGAATGACAGTGTCTTCTATCAGTGACCTCTTTCAAGTGCCCATTGCTTCTGTCTTTATTAAATACTCCAGTGCAATCTGGCTAAGCTTATACACCCCTAGTATGGCACAAAAAGTCAGTGATCCTCTCTGCCTTTGTTTTCATCTGAAATAATCTTGATGACACTCTTGCAGAGAAGAGAGGTCATGGAGCACAGAGGTACCAGGGTGTTTGTGCCATGCTCTGTTGTACATTTCAAAACAATCATTAAATCTTCCACATAGATACAATAGTCAAACTTGTGAACTTGGTGGAAAACCTTCAGGGTTCTGCAGATAACCATTGACTTTTGCTATAAAACCATGTCTAGCTGTAGTGGTTTTTTTTTTTATTCTTATTTCTGTTCAGTGGCTGTTGCCCTGCCCCACATATCCTTGAAGCAGCCTGTGGGTTGCTACATATGCTTGAATTCAAAGTTTTAGGGCATACTGAATCTCGTAAATAATATATTAACTTGATGGGAGACATTGAGTCTTGGTGACTGTCTTGGTTAACTTTTTTATCTCCCTTATTTCCTAATAACTGTTATCTCCCAGGGCATTTTGTTTTGTTCCTTCACCTAGTTCTGCCATCAATAAGCTGATAGAGGAGATAAGGAGTCTAACTGTGTTCTTAGATTGAAGGCAAAGCCATATATCTCAGACAAAATCATTCTGGCCTATCACTGACCCATCATTGCTATGTGATGTCTGACAAACTGCTAGCTATGTGTTAATCCCTGTCACTCAGAAAAGAATTTAACCCATCTCCACCATGTTCTGAAGCTGTCTTTTATTTATGCTAAATCCAATGCTT
The DNA here is from genome assembly GCA_013399115.1 of Anseranas semipalmata. NCBI lineage: Eukaryota > Metazoa > Chordata > Aves > Anseriformes > Anseranatidae > Anseranas > Anseranas semipalmata. Next base: position 137,351 of record VXAA01000774.1, read on the forward strand.
TACAGGCACCTGGTTCAAATCCCATGCGTTACTGTTTGCTACAGCATCCAAGTTAGTTGATATGCGGAAAAGAAATGTTCAGTTCCTGCTACCTCAGTGCCTCGTATATAGGACACAGTGTTTTGGTCCAGCAGCTTTTCTGATGAATTATTTGTACTGGACTATATACAACTGAGAATCAAGCAATTCTTTATTTGCAGAAGGTGACACTGAATCCTCTACCAATGAAAACCCTGTGCTTTGGCTAGCTCAAGGGTTTTCAAGAACCGATTAGACATTGTTTACTGCTGATGAACTCTCTGCACAGAATTTTTAGCAAGTAAGTCAGGGATCAGGTGGAACTGTATGCTTCCAAGATGATATGATAAAATCCTGTATTTAAATATGAGGTCTCTGGGCTCTACCAACAGAGTGATACTGGTAAACCAACCACACATGCAAAACTAGACTTTGATCTGGCATCAAGTCAGTAACAGTATAAAGCTGCATTAGCTCAGGCTACCACACCCAGGCACGGGGAGGGAGGTCTTATTTCTCAGGTTCCTCTCAGAAAACCTATGTTTGTTACTGTTGTATTTACTGTAGCTTTGGTTTTCAAGTAATACATGGTTGTATATTTCAAAAGTCACCTTTCTGCTAGTTAGTCATAAACAAGCTGAAGTTACGTTAATTCTGAATACATTTGTCATCTTTTCTAAAAGGCTAGGTTTCCCTTGGACCTGACATGTAGGAGGATAAATTGCTTTGTCACTGCCTCTGCTTTGCTTCAGAAGTTAAATATGACTTTAAACTCAGTATTAATGGTTATAGGCTGGCGCATACAACTCTTCATAGTTCACCTGAAAAATTGAATAGTTGTGTTAACAAGAGAAAAAAAAAAAAGCAATGCCAAGGTTTCCATTGCTGACCATAGACTGAGTCCTTGAAGACAAGGAAGTTCTTGCCTTCTGAAGCAACATAATCTGCATTTATCAAAAACCAAGTACTCTTTTTCTCACTAACATTTAATTTCCATGGCAACCTATGTAGCTCTTCTGGAAGATGAAGTGAGGTGATCAGGAAGCCTTTGTAGGAACTTTTCTGATATAAGGTTCACATTTTCAAAATCTTACAACAGTCACAATACTGTAAAAGTAAAGCTATCTTTCATTAAATGACAGGTTACCTTCAAAGAGAGTAGTTCTCTTATTTTCCACATACGCCCACACCTAATGTGACTAATGTGATTGTGACTGTGAGCCTTTAAACTGCTATACAAACAAAAGTAGAATTATAGAAGTTGGTTTTGTGTAACTCCTAGATATATAGCACCAAACTCATGGGTAAGAAGAGTAAGCTAAATTTATTATGTCTTATAGATGGAAATGATCAAGATGGTAGGATCCTTTTTCATGGGATGCATGGAAGTCCTTATCTGTTTCTGCTCTAAAAATATATATATTTTTAAATATGTCCTCTATATTTTCACTCTAGAGTTGCATCAGCAGCATTAGAAGCTTTTCTCTTTGTAGCTTTGTATAAATATTACTCCATACTGCTGACTCAAGTTAAAATGGCACCTCCTTTTATTCCTTTTCTCTCTTTTTGTCTTTGCACATAGCAGATAAAAACTTCAACCTTGTGTCCTCTCCACATAAAATATAGTGCCTTAAAACATTCAGTCTAGGATACTTTCAATCTAAATTGCTCCTAATTGCTTGCAGTAGTTTTCTTTAAATTTCTTATATAGAAGGCTTGAATTTTCACTGGGGTGTCCCATAGGTAGCTGTTCTGTTTTCTGTACATTGGGGTGACAAAATCTTACCAAATCAGAACTTTCCCTTTACACCAACAGAGGTATTGCGTGTATTTGATGCTTGCTTTGAAGTGAGAAGATTCAGGAAGACTAAGAACAGGAAAGTATATTAAGAATAACTAAAAGTGTGTGATGTAAAGGTCATACTTCATTACCTTATTTTTAAAAATGCCATATTTTCCATACTTTGTTCTTTCATCCCTTTCACTAGGAAGGTTAGGTCTCCAATCAACCTCATTACTTTGTTCAGTTTGAAAAATGCCTGTTTTTCTTTAAAAAACAATTTCTGAAAGAATATGACTTAAAAAAAAAAAAGCTAAAATGTATCTGCTTTCTGCCTCCTTTATGCTCTAATGCATAAGTTGTAAACCGACAAGTATAGAAGCCACTTGTTTGTGTTAAGCATTTCATCGTTGTTCAAATAAACCCTATAATACATGGCAAAAATACTTAATGTAGTGTTAGCAGGGACACAACTGTTGGTGTTTTGGTGTAATTTTGATCTTTAGCTTAATATATCTCCACCGGATCTTTGTGATATGAGAACAAAATATACTGGGCCACAGGTGAGTTAGTCTGTATCATCTTGAGAATGTTTTCTGCAAGAACGTATTGGTTTTATTGACTTGTAAGTCTATTTCACGTGTACTTTCTGTGTTTGCTCATATGCTCATGGAGATGTGCTTTTCCCATCTAGTAGCGTGGTATTGGTACTTGAAAGCAAAGGGAGCATAGCAAAGGGCACAAGTAATAATCTCTGGTGCAAGGGGAAGTGGAATTAGGTAAATGTGGTAGGCTTCAAGTCACAGGTACAGAGGTCTGCCAGTGCACCACGTGCTGAATGAAGAGAAGAAAGATGGTGCTTTGCACTTGCGTATCCCACTTCACTGGGAGCAATAACTGTGAGCTTTAACACAGTTTAAACACATTGTATTAATACGTACTGTAAGGACTGGTGTTTAAAAACTTTATATGGTGGAAAAGGCTTGCCTTCTCTTGTTCTAGCTTAGCACTGATTGTTGGCAACAGCACAGCTGGGATTTGTCTGAAGATGTCTGGAAGGCAGTGTCATAGTGAACATCTGGATGCTCTTGTATCTTGACTCAGAAGCAAGTAGGGAAGAGTGAAGCAGATCGTAGGTCCCTGGTAAATTAGGTTTGAAAGTGTATGTAGCAGTCTTGCACCGAACATTCAGGAAGTTTACTTCACAGGTTTATCAATACAGCAGTGCGATCTTTAATGTCAGTGAAGGGAATTTAGTTTCCCTCCTTCCTCTAAGGGAATAACATGCTAGCACAATCCAAATGAAACCTAGTAATTTTAGTCCTGTTAAGCAAGTATGAGCTCATGTGTCAGAATCGTGAGCTATTCTTTTCATCATTCCTCCAGTTACTTTAGAAATACTGTTAAGGGTATGGTCAGAAGTTTTCTTTGTACTTTGGGTATTTTTTAGCTCTCTGTTCTCCCTTAACCAGTATTTGGAGCTCTAGTGATCTGGAGATTTGGGTTCTCTTTCCAATATCACTGGCTGTGAGAAGTACTTATTGCTAGATGGTTGCTCATAAAGACTAGCGGGAAGAACACTTTCATATTTTAAAAGGATGAGCTGAGGATAAACGCCATGTTCTCAGAGCCCAAGCAGTGTGGAATTGAGCATGCAGGCAAGAGATCACCTTTCCTGCAGTGTGGCTCACCGAGTGAGAGTCATGATAAATTTCTGTTCCAAATATGTTCTTTTGGGCAATCTTTGTTTATGTACAAAAACCATATGTGCAGCACTGCTGCACAGGAAGTGAAGGGTAGTTTGTTCTTCAGAACTACTTAGAAAAGCTGGTCATATTCAAATCCATCAGGATGGCTAGGATTTAAGCTAGGATGCTGAAAGACATGGGTCTTCACAATTGCAATGCACTTTTTTATGAAAAAAAGATGGCAGAGAGGTCTCTGAAGGTTAGAAAAAGACTATCAATTCACTCCTCTTTAAAAAGAGTAAGAAGAAGAATCCAGGTAACTCTAGGACAGTCAGCCTTAATCACAGTCCCTAGAAATATCATGAATTATGTCTGCAAGGAATTTGTTTCCAAACACATGAAGGATGAGAATGTACATCTGGGTTGTCTGTTTCCAGTCACCAAGGGCAAGTCATGCTTGACCAACTTGAGTGCCTTTTGCAATGAAATGACTGACTATGTAGATGAGGAGACATCAGTGGATATAGTCTTCCCTGACTGACTTCAGCAAGGTGTTTATTATCATCTCTCACTGAGGAAGCTTCCTCAGTATGGGCTGGAGGTATGGATTGTTAAATGGCTTGAAAATTGACTGGATATCTGCATTCAAAGGGTCGCCATCAATAGCTTAGTGTCTCACTAGAAACCAATAACAAGTGTCCTGTGAGGTATTGGGCCAGTAGTTATCTCTAGCAATTACCTAGATGGTGAGATAAAATATACCCTAAGAAAATTTGTAGATCACATTATATTGCAGGAGAGATGGTTTAACATGCCAAGTGGTAGAAATGCGATTCAGATGGACCTTGAGAAAACAGAGCTTTGTGTTAACAGAAATCTCATGAAATTTGGCAAGAATAAATGTGAAGTTCTGTGCTTGTGCAGTTTAACCCATGCAACAGTACAGGCTGGGAATCAACTGGCTGAGAAGAACATCTGTGGGGAAAGTAATGGGATGGGTGGCTGCCAAGTTGAAAATGAACCAATGATGTGCTTTCATTGCAAATAAGGCAAACAGCATAGTGGTCTACATTAGAAGTATGGTCAGCAGATCAAGGAAAGTTGATGCTGCCTCAGCATTGCTGCATACTGTGGTTCTGCAGTCAGTTTTGAGGTTCTTCAAATGGAAAAAAAAGGATGTTTAAAAGAAAATGGAGAGAGGGTACAACAAAGGACTACTAAGGTGATTGGAGCCACTGGACCCACAATTTATGAGGAGAGGTTGAGGGAGTTGGGCTGGTTTAGTCTAGGGGAAAAAAAAAGTTGGGGGAGAGGCCAAAGGGCAGTCTCAGCAGCCTGTATGTGTGAAGAGGAGCTGCAATATCTGTAGCAGATGTTAATAATAAGTGGCAACAGTCACAAGTTGCAGCTGGAGAAGTTCAGGCTGGTAATTGGGTAAAAGTTTCTCACCAGGGAGTAGTGCAGGACTTTTTAACATGTAACCCAGGAAGGTGGTGGAATCTCTTGGAGATTTTCAAGACTCGGCTGGGCCAAGCTGTGGATGACCTGATCTAGCATTGGGGATGGTCCTTCTTCAAGCAGAAAGTTGGGCTAGGTGATCTCCAGAGGTCCCTTCCAACTAGCTTTTCTGTGATTCTAACTACAAAGAGGTCTGTTCAAGTCAGAGTCTGCCCAGAGCAGCAGGGCTGTGCGATGTGGGGGAGGAATTACGTGAGGTTGTGACACCTGTATGTCTGCAGTAGTAGGCGTGGAATGATGAACAATGGAAGCCTCTCTTCTGGAAAGATTTCCTCCCTGTCATCAAATTGAACTCCATCTATGCTCAAGACTTTCTTAACTCCATATAATATTATGTTTTTATGTTGCTTAGCCATTTTTGAATTTTCCGCTCTTTTGACTTGCCTTTGGGAAAACCAGAATGTTCACATGACCATAGGAATCTAAGAAACTTTTATTTCAGTGGAGTTAAGGTTACTTATTAAGAATTACATCTACCTAAGTGTGGAAGGAGCCGTGAAGAAGTATAGAAATCTGTTGTCCAAACTAGTTTGTGTAAAAAAATAAAAAATAAAAAAAAATATATATATATATATATGTGATGAAGATAGAGATGCAAGATTAAATCAGCTGTCAGGATCATAATGAATCTGTTTTCACAGATCAGTGTTGATGATAGTTGGTTTGTTTTCAATTGAATTGATTCCTTCTTTTAAATCTGGCTGATTGTGAGTGCTGCAATATTTAATTGAAGGTCCCAACTCATGGAAAGGGATAAAGGGAAAAATAGGCAACTAAAAGTCAGGATAAATGGGAGTATGATTTTATCAGTAATCTGAGGTAGGAGTGGAGATGGACAGAATGGGGTCAGTCTTCACACAAGAAAGAAAGAAATATCCAAAGTTCCAGTTCCCCAAACCCACAGCTGAAGTCCCAGTTCAGGAACATTGTAGGTAGCAATGTCAGAGTACACCCTGGGCACCAGCTCTCCCATGGGACTGCTTGGGAAAGGTTTTGCACTCATATGTTTGTTATCCTTTGTGGTTTATCTGGGTTCCTTGGTTATCCTTTTTGGTTTATCTGGATTCTAGATTAACATCAATGGCAGTTGCATCAGGGCCATGTGAATGTGGCTATATTACTTCAGGGCTGATTCTAGTCCCAAACCAATTTTAATTCTTTCACTTAATGCCTGAACCAAGAAATCCTGCAGCCCTGAGTCTGCTGGGAGCTAGAGGTATGAAATCTCACTTAGGTTGTCATGATTGCACAGAGAACAGGATTAAAAAAATAAATATACTGAATCCAGGAGGAGATGGTTTAGTGTGGATTTGACCTCTTGGCTTCAGCTGATGTAAGCGGATTCAAGGAACAACACTGAAGTAACTAAAACAAAACCTTACTAAACATGTAGTCATGGTCTTTCATTTCCTTGTTCAGTGTGTTTCTGTGAAATACTTTTTCCAAGCTACGCCTATTTGATTTAAAATAGGCATTGCTATTGATTTAGTGCACCCTTTTCTGCTAGAGTGCTATGCCATAAAAAAAATGATATGTAGAAATAACGCCCTGAGTAGATGTGGATTTCCTTCCTATGGTTGGTATTGCTATAGCAACACTTCCCTCCAAACCATGACTGTAACTACAAAAGTTGCCACTGATGTTATATGTGGTAAATTTTATCTGTATTTATCAAGAAACGGAACAACCTAATGTCAAATGAAATAAATACTTGCTCTTTATATTCATTCCCCCCACAAACCTTGATTTTTGTTTCAAAAAACTTTTTTTTTTTTTTAGAAATTTCTTAATTTGGGGAAGTCATTGCTAGGTGTGAACAGAGTTTTTTCACTATCAGGATTTAATATGCTTGTTACAGCTTAGCTTAAGCATCATGACTTGCTTGCAGCAGTTTTGCTGGTAAGATTCTTTGTAGCAATGTCTATGCCTCTGCTGGATAAATTTTCACAAGAGAATAATTAGTCTAGATCTCTGAGGAGACAAACTTGAAAAAAGGAAATTTCCATATGGGATATCATGAAAATACATTTAACGGAGAATATGTTCCTGACAAACGTTTCTCATGTAAACTTGCGTCTAATTATTCATATAACAGGGGGTTGTGTGTATGTTCGTATTTGTTTTTAATCCAGAAATAGAAGAAGCAAGTGGAGAGTAAGTGTATGCACTAGACTGTCTAAACAGGGAGTGTGGGAAACATATCAACACTGAGAGATTAGATGGTTTTTTTTTTTTTTCCTTGTGGTCTTCACTGGGGTCTCAGGATGCATTATTCAGGCCCAGACAGTGATAACTTTGCTGAGAAATGAATGTCTTCTTGTGAGCTTCAATATTCCGTGGTAAGATAAATAGCACAGCGAAGAATGTGTTACTTGGCTTTCAGTTTCAGATTAACTCTGCCACAGAGGCGTGCCGGTCCCTGTGTGCACTAGCTCTGTGCAGTACCATTCTGATGCATCTGTGCAACCCCTAGGGCCAGCTCTAGCCCAAAAGCAGTTTTGTATCTTTCCCCTGAAGTCTGAGCCAGGAGCTTTCTACCAGCTGGGGAGTCTCTGCACTATGAGGCATGGGAGGGTAAAGTGCAGATCTCTAGTTGTTTTGTATAGATCCAGGCAAGCCAATGCAGCCAGCCTTCAGTGGGACTAGTAAATTCAAGCTGCAAAATTCAGGCTCTTCTGTGGTGTGCTGTGGGTTCCGGGGACAATGCTAGCTCTGTCACGCTGTGGCTTGGGGCTGTATCTTATAAGTGTCTTTCAGCAGGTCAGAGCTCTGAGCAGCTGTCACCTCAGCAAGTGTCAGCCTATGTTTGGTTGTGTTTGCTAGCTCATCAGTGCTGCCGCTCCTGCTGTTTGGGTGATTCTGCACTGTTGTCTGCGGTATGCCTGTTATCTATTACCTTGGATATGCTGTCTGAAAGTTACTGTATTTCACTAGAGCCAGAGAATCAGAATCTGGTTTTTAGACTACACATAAATACCCAAACTCCTAGAAACTAGAATATTTAAACCTGGTTCTGATTACAGCCAGTACATCATGTAAAAGCATTTATGAAATGAACTTAAATATTATGGAGGGACAGCATCTAAGGGAGGAGTATGATAGCATGAAATCACAATTTGACCCAGAAGCTGAAGGCTTGTTGTTATGAAAACAAATGCAGAAACCTGTTAGGGCTTTGTAGTTCTCTTGTGAATTCCTTGGATGTGATCTGCTGTTTTGTCACACCTTGACATGGTCCAGCCTATAAACCCCAGCTCTGTTAGTGGTAACAAGTGATAGGCATGTAGCTTCAACAAACTGTAACATTATCTGGATTTATTGCTCCCGTTTGTCTTTTGTACTATGTGGCCTGTTGATTTGGATTATTTTAAATTCCACTTTGTGTTTAGAGTTTGGACTGATTTTTATTTGGAAGATAAAAGGTTTCCAAGACGGAACATGGATACAGTTTCCTGAAGGACCTTTGTCTGCATAGCATAGGTAAGAAGTAGTGCTCCTGGGTCCCTTGTACCAAAGTGACAGTGTTTGAAAAGAGAGGAGGAGTGGGATCATATTCAGAGTTATTGAGAACAGAATCATGCAAACCTCAGACTAACTTTGTTGCTCCTCTCCTGGAATTGCCTGTGCAGAATAGCCCCAGTAATACTTTTCTCTCTCTGCCTGGCATCCTGGGCCATAAGGAAGAAAGACTTTATCGTTATGTCATAAATACATGTAGAAAAGTAACATTGTTTGTATTTCTGGAGAGGAAAGGGTAGGCAGCATATGGCTGATGCTTTATCATCAGAGATCATCACATTGCACAGATGTTTTTTGAAACCTCAACATGTTTAAAACAAAGCTGATTGCTGTGTGAGTAGTGGCAGTGCTGCGTGGACATCTGAGGACATCAGAAACAGTGTCTCTAAATCCTGTAGTTAAGCTGATTGCGAGTTGGTTATCACAGGAGTCATCATGGACTTTGTACCTGTAATATGCATAATAGTCAACTTCATATTTGGAACACTGATCATAATGGAAAGTTTATTTAAAAAAAAAAAAAACCACCAACATGAGATTACAAAGTATAACACAGCATTTGCAGGCTNAAGTGGTCCCCAACCACTTACACCAGCAATCTTCATTTCTGGGACCTACTATGATGAAATGGAGTTACTCTGCATGCTGCTAGTGTAACAACCTGCAAAACTGCAGTTCGGTGAAGTTTGAAGGCAAAACTTTCCTTGTATTTTGTAGTCTACAACCTTATTAAATCTGATAATTGTGAAGGAAGCTGGCTTTTTTTGTGAACCTGAACAATCAGCTCAGAAAAGGGAGTGTCCTGTCCTGCCCATTAGTTAAATAGATTTAATGCCTCAAAACCACCTTGTATTTCCTTCAGATGCCAGCAGGTAAGATCTCCTGTATTCTGCAAACTGGAAGGGAAATACACTACATTGTTGGATGGGATTTTATTAAGTGACTCAAGCAGTGGTTTTCACTAACGTATTAAACATGTCACTTGTAGCTGTTTAGGGTTTTTTTGTGTTGTTGAAAATGCTTCTTTTTCTAGCTTAAAGAAGTGTATCAAATGCAGTGTAAATACAACAGTCCCTTTCTTTTTAAAGTGTTGTGTTGTAAACTTTGCTTTGTTTTATGAAGCACACAAACTGAGCAGATGAGTTGGGAACACGTAACCTTGGAACCCTTCCTCTCTGCCTGACTCAGACATTTTTGATTTAGCTTCAAGGGTGATTCTCCTTCAATCCTGTTATCCTCAAGTGGTACCAGTTTTGTCAGGCTAAGCTATTCAGGAAACATAAATCATGTCCACAAAAAAAGTGAAACTATTGAATAAAAAAACAATAGGACAAACAAGCAAATGTTTGAATTCATTATCTTTAGTCTTTTCTCTGCAGTAATCAAGGCTGTAGAAGCAGAAATTTGCATGTAATCAGGGAGTCCAGGAACTGGCTACTCAACAAAAACACTACTACAAGGATTGTTGTAGTACTGGAAATGACAGGAGCACTACCACATGGGTATAGTTTTTTCAGCTACAACTGTCTGTTACAATGTATGTTGTCTTGGATGATGTCTGCTGGTTCTTGTTCACCTTTCTGCACGCATGAGCTCTCAGTTCATTTTGCTTATAAGCAAAATCTGTTTTTCTTTTTTTAATCTAGGAAGAAGTCCTTGAAATCTCATAAAACATTTATTGCAAAAATTGTTCTGCTGTGGGTACAAAATGTGCCAGAAAACATAGCTTATTTTATCTTCTGGGTTATTGCTAGGTGCAAAATACTGAACCAAGAAGATCATGGCATGGGACAGCCGAGCTCTTCCCTGTGTAGTTTTCATTTTGATCTTTCCGGTTTCTTCTTCCCCTTCAAACTTATATATATATTTGGTGGTATGCAGTCAAGTGCTCTTTTGCATCCTAGACTTTGGTTCCTTATACGCTAGCAGTAGAAGAAAGGTAGCTGTTGCCAATTGATTTGCTTATGACCAAGAATCTTATTTTATCAATCTTCTTGCAACCCTTTGTTTTCCTCAGTTTTCAGTTTAAGCTTTTCTTTTGAACCTTGCCAAAGATGGAAAGGGAAATTTAATAAATTTTACTCAGCTTCATGTGACAATTAATCTTCTATAAACTACAGAGTTAAAAAGTATAGGTCTGAACACCTTTTAGAAAATCTGGTCTGGGTGGTTAACATTTCAAAGCAGACTAACTTGATTAACTCAGGTGTGAGGGTGTAGGCATTGTACAACTTTGTTTTCTAATAAACACCAGTTAACTGTTGATGATTACATTATAATTTTATAGTGCCTTGAATCGTGTGTCAACCCAGTCATGGTAAATTTTATAGTTAAAATCTAGCAATCCTATGTGCAAGTACCTCCTGAGGAGATTTTTTTTTTTTTCTGAGAAAGGAATGATTCTTCTCTCTGTTCCAAGAACTAACACATATGTAGTGTTTTGACTTACAAAACAATTCATTTACATTTTGCTTTATAATCAAAATAAAAATATCATTGAATGTAATGGTTTTTAGCTGCAAATTTGTACTGGCATGTAGTGATGTAATTTTTGTCTCGACTATTTGCCACAGCCCCAGTCAAATGAAATGTGTTGGAATGTGGTGAGGAACGTGGTTAGCATGCCCGCTCTCTTAGAGGAACCTTGGTGACTTAAGAGAGCAGGCATGCATTCATCGGCAGGAAAAGAAAGGTCTAAAGAGGAGAGCGCACAGCAGTGATCATTTGGAGTATCAACATTGTTCTCTTTGTGCAGACTTGTGCAAGTACTTGTGGTACTCTAATTGCTAATTACAAAGATGCTGATGTTCGTTCATATTTACAAAGTTCTTAAAACAAAGTGAATTCTCGTAAGAGTTGAAGACAGCATTACATTTCATTTATAAATATTTCTGTAAGCACTTTGGGCTTTTGAATATTCTGTGTCTTTTGTCTATGCCTGTGATTTATACTTTATATTCAGGTAAAGTCCTGTTGTCTAAACAGGTACATCTAATTCTAAATTTCTTTGAAGTGGTAACTTTGTTATAACTTTATAATTTGCTTCCATTGGAAGCATGTGCTTCAGACGCTGTCCTGAATAGGAACACTTACCAAAATCATGGATTTAATGAGGTCATCCTGACTTATTCCTTGCTATGTTATGGCATCTGTTATGTCCTTGTAATTCCCTTACCCCAGAGTGCTGAAGAACTTAACAGATGTTATAGCTGGACCCCTCTCAACAATGCAAGCTAGACAATGTTATACCCAGCTCCAAAAAGGGCACAAGAGAAGACCCAGGAAACTACAGACCTGTTAGTCTAACCTGAGTTCCTGGACAGGTTATGGAGAAGATTATCCATTTCAGTATCCTGGGGGATAATGAAAGGCATTTAAAGAACAAAGCAATTATCAGGCATAGTCAACATGGGTTCATGAAGGGGAAGTCCTGCTTTAGTAATTTGATCTCTTTCCATGATAAGGTCACCGGCTTGGTGGATGAAGAGAAGGCGGTGGGCATAATCCTTCTGGATTTTAGTAAGGCCCTTGATACTGTTCCTCACAGCATCCTTCTGGACAAATTGTCCAACTGTGAGATAAAGAGGCTCACACTATGCTGGGTGATGAACTGTCTTGAACAGTAGAGCTCAAAGGGTTGTAGTGAATGGGGCTACAACTGGCTGGTGGCTGGCTAGGTGGTCACTTGTAGTGTTCCCAGGGCTCAATTCTAAGGCCAGTCCTGTTCAACATTTTTTTTATTAATAATCTGGATGCAGGAGTGGAATGCATCGTCAGCAAGTTTGCTGTTGATGCAAAAGTGGGAGGTGCTGTTGACGAGGTGACGAGAGGTCTTGCAGAGGGATCTAGGCACACTGGACAATCACCAATGGCATAAAATTCAACATCAATAAATGCCAGGTTCTGCACCTGGGATGGAGTAATGCCAGACATGGGCACAGACTGGGAGAGGAGTGGCTGGAGAGCAGCAGAAGGGATCCGGGGGTGCTGGTTGAGAGCAGGCTCAGCATGAGGCAGCAGTGTGCCCTGGCAGCTAAGAGGGCAAACCACATTTTGGGGTGCATTAAACACAGCACTGCCAGCTGGTCGAAAGAGGTGATTCTCCCGCTGTATTTAGCACTGGTGCGGCCTCATCTTGAATATTGTGTGCAGTTCTGGGCTCCACAATCTAAAAAGGATGTTAAGGTCCTTGCAAGTGTCCAGAGGAGGGCAACAAAGCTGGTAAAAGGGCTGGAAGGCATCTCCTATGAGGAGAGGCTGAAGACACTTGGGTTGCCTAGTCTGGAGAAAAGGAGGCTGAGAGGCGACCTCGTTGCTCTCTTCCTGAAGGGGAGGTGGAGAGGGAGGTGCTGGTATCTTCTTTCTGGTAACCAATGACAGGAGACGCAGAAATGGCACGAAGCAGCACCAGGGGAGGTTCAGATTGGACATTAGGAAAAAATTGTTTTCTGTGAGGGCAGTCAAACACTGGAACAGGCTTCCTAGTGAGGTGGTTCATGCCCCATGCCTGTCAGTGTTCAAGAGGCATTTGGACATTGCCCTGATTAATATGCTTTAACTTTTAGTTAGTCCTGAAGTGGTGAGGCAGTTGGACTAGATGATCTTTGAAGGTCCCTTCCAACAGAACTGTTGTATTCTATTCATTCATTCTGAAGATCTAGCAATGACTTTTCAGATGCAAAGACAACAAAATTAAGCAACTTGTGTTTTGAAGGATGGTCAAGTAAAGAGAAAGTATGTGTCAAAAAGATGTTAAGAAATTTCTAAATTGCTTTGAAGAGGTTTCCTAACAACAGAGTCCAACAGAGAGGAATTTTTAAACTCCTTAACTTCTTTAAAGTTCTTGCTCATGGAAAGCTCAAAAAAATCTGCTTTAATGTGGATTTCAGATGTAAAAAAATAAAATAGAAAAGGGTGCCTTATTTCCTTTAAAAGAAATCAGTGCAGAAAATAATAAAGTGGAAAGCCATCCTAACAGCTATGGAGCATTTACAGCAGCTGTGTATAATGTCAGGTGTCTTAAACATGATTGGTAGTCTCCCTAGAAACAAAGGGCATCCATATCTAGGAGAATGGTGTTACCAAGCTGGCTGAGGGAAGCTATGACTGGTGCAACGACTGAACCTCTGTGAGTAACTTCACAGTACTACTCCAAACAAAGTCCACCAGCACTCATTTTGACAGACCAGCTGCTTTATCCTCATATGAATTGTGGGTTATTTTTTTCATCCTTTGCTTGTGTGAGCTTTAGATCTATTAGTTCTAAGCTTAGATGTTCAAGGTGCGCTTGGAAACTGCCTTCTACTTTATGCCCCAAGGCCTTCACCAGGCTTCCTGAGATAAACCTGCTGCTGTTCAACCTTTTACTTGGTTCTGCAATGGAACCAGTTATTCCAATGATGAAATTTTTGCTTTGTGTGTTTTTTCTGTTGTTTGTCTTTCCTCTAACTGGCAGACTTATGTATAATACAATCTATTGCATGCTTGGATAAATTACATTGCTTGATTTTGTTAACCTGCCAGTTGAAAAGTTTGGAAGATGTCTCAAATATTTTAGAAGAAATATATAAACAATATACATAATTTCTTGTCTTTTGATCATGGTCAACAGTGTGCCTAAATAGAAACACAAAGCCTATGTTTCACTCCAGGAAGACTGCTACATGCTGTACCGTAAAACTCATTACGTAAAATATTATATATATATATATGTGTGTGTGCGTATATATATGCGTGTGTATATATATATGTATTTTGGGTGAATAGACCATTGACTTGCCTACCTTGAATTGTGGCAACACTAATTACCACCAAACTGTCCTTTTGTAAATAAGCCTAGTTTTGTATGTAGTTTTGCTTTGTTTTTTTTTCCTTGCCAAGTATTAAAGTAAAATGACTTTTATCCCAATCTTTTACACTTCCATGTAAAACATACTTCAGTGTGATCAGAGACAACCAGATGCTTGGCAACAGAGACAAATTTTGCACTGTGCTTGTTGCATTAGTAAACTTCATGTGCCACAGGCATTGTTGTGGAATGGCTTTTAAAAGCCACCAGCTTCCACTGAGTGTTTCTCTCCAAGGCAAAAGTGCGAGAAGATGTCTTCCAGTTGACCAGAGCTCTAAAAATACTGCTGGAGAACAAGTTGGTCTTCTCTGCAGGTCTTTGCAGCTATGTCTGGATACAGCTCTGAGATGAGAGAGGAACTGGATGGGTTGAGAGCATCAGTTGTGCTCCTGTCAGCCGCATCTTCTGTCACTGAGGGGTCTGAGGCTAAACTGAAAGTGGCTGGCAGGAAGCAGAGCATGCTTGTGAAGAGCTGCCAGTACCAAGGCATGATTTTTTCTTCTGAGGTTTGGCTAGAGATGCAACTCCTGGAGGGCAGGTGTGCTGCAATGGTTAATACCAAATTGCCATTCAAAGCTCAACAGCTGGTGCAAATTGAAGATGAGAGAGCAGAGCTTTGTAAAAGCCATATGCTTTGCTCTCAAAGCAACTTTTGAGAAGGTAAGAAAACAGAGGGACTGTAGATGTCACTTCAAGTAATTTATCTATCTTTTAGAATTAGAACTTTACTGGACTGTAAAAGACCCACAAGACCTGGCAAAGGCTCACTTTCAAATTTACAAGGGCAGCACCCTCTACATAATTCCAAACTGTATTTGAAGCCGAGCATTACTGTATTTCTGTGATTAATGAGAACAGCTAAAACATTAATAATCTTAAGGAACATTGTCATATCTCTCAGACTTCCTTTCAGACAACTGAAGTTTTTTTTATAGCTACTCTTAAAAAATTTATTTTACATGTGCTCCAAATGCTATATTTTTTTTCTTTTGGAAATGGGAGACTTAGGACTTTATATTTTACTAATTCTAAGTGGAACTGAGAAGGATTGACAAGTTCCTTAGGAATGTCAGTTTTTGTTTGGATTGGAGAAAAAAAAAAATAACCTTGTTTGTCATGCTTTCTGATTTTTAACCCTGAATGATTTCTGCATTCATAAACAGCAGATTGCTTGTCATACATTTCATTTGACTAAGAGCTGTTCCTGGTGAGTGCCAGGGGAGAATTAAAGTGACTACCTTAGCTTCAAAGTCACTGTTATTCAACATGGTGCCTTCCAGATCTAAGCCTTTTAAACTGTGTTGACATTTAGCCATATACCTAGGTGCTGTGTTTTATGGTCTTACCTAATGCATTTACATATATGGCAAAGGGAGATCTGGTTGGAAAAATTACAATTAAATGTTTTGCAAATTGTCCGCTCTGATCACGTTTATGTTGGCCTCAGCAGGAGCTGCAGCTCCTGTACGTTGTTGTTGTGTGAACACTGGCAGATCCTGCACCATGAGATGCTAGGCTTCTTGTCATAGAAAGGGACAAAACCATGGGAGCCACAGCTCATGGTGGGGCTTTGGTATCAGCCATTGAGTCTGTAAACATCCCCCAACCTTCAATGATAGAGCAGAGAGCTTTGAGGGTCCTTGCTGAGGACCTTTGACCTGCATATGGTGGTGTTTGTAGGTTTTTCTTGGGAGGAGTGGACTGAGTCAGAAACTGAAATTGCAGGTAATCCCAGTGTATGGCATAATTTTAAGTTATTGTTGTTCAGTTTTTTGTTTTGTTTTAAGGCATTGTGGAGGTTGTTTTGCTCTGTGGAAAAGCTGTAGTAAAGGTTCAGAATGCTATTTTTCCCAAAGTATTTCTCTGGGATAGGAATTCTGACTTTCATTTTCAGTCAGAACTACTGATAATTTTGAAAGACAAATGCAACAGTGCTAGTGAACTCATGATTCAAGACTTCAGTCTAATGATGCAGCACTGCTTGCTCTTTGCCATCACCTGCATTGGGTGTTAGTTTCCCTGGAAGGGCACTGTGTCTGAGAGCTGCTGGGTGTTCCCTAGGGCTTGTTGTGAGTATACAGTAGGATTAAGGAACAGAGTTTAGCATATGCATTTTTTTATTTTATTTTTATTTCTTAGAATACTACAACTAATAAAAACTGTAATTACAAATAATTAAAGTCTTTGCCTAGGAATTACTAGCTATCTAGCTACAGGAGCATAGTAATACTACAAACCAGCACTGAATAGAGCTGACAGCGTATAGGTGCACCAGAGGATAAAGGCTCTTATACAGTCCTGCCTGGTGTTGTAACTCTTGTTTTTAACTCTAAAAGTTTTGGGGTCAGTTGAACAGTTGTTAGGACAGGTTATTGGAAGGAGAAATGTACCTCTTCCCATACCACAAGTGTGACTATATTCAGGCTTGCTTACTACTTCTGTCTGTTCTTTAGTAATGATCATCCAATATGGGGTGTACTACTGTCTTTTTTTTATTAATCTTCATAAAACTTTAATTGCCCCATTATCCTCCCGCACATTTCACTCTCTAGCAGGTCTTGGGGGTGGAAATGTACTTGCTATGAAAGTCAAAGGTGATGAATAGATGAGGGAAGGTGTATGCAATTTTTTTTCATTTGAGAATGTTGTCTTATGACATTTGTCTTATTAAAGAATATTTTTGTACTGGTGAGCATGAGACATGATCAGCAAGAATATTTGTCCTATTTTAGTGGTGTTTGAAGAATTTTCACCATAGAAAAGGAAAGGAAAGAGAAGGAATATCTTACTTCATAACGCTTAGGACCAAAAAAAGTAAGAATTCTCATCTTCTGCCAAACATGGTAGTTTACATTTCTGGTGAAAAGCAGCAGTTTTTAATATGTATGCAGTATCCCAGCATGATAGATTCAACAGAAGCAAGCTGTATGTGACAACAGAAACACCACTGGAATTTCATCTTGTGTTTCAGTGGTGACAATATACTGAAGTTGTTGTGACCTCCCTGTTAGAGAGCCTGAAAAGACAACTGTGTTTATATTTAATGGTAGCAGGGTTGGTTTGTTTTTTCATATTGGACTCTGGTTTTATCTTATATTTCTCTCTAAACTGTGTATGTACCAAAACAGCAAAATCAAAATACTTTCATTGGTGTTTATTAATAAATCCTGCCAGGAAGATTTCAGGAGGGTCATGTTTAGATGAAGTATGTAGGAGTGACAAATACATATGAAATATTATGGCTAGCATTAGATACTTTAAAATAAAAAATAAGTTAGAAATCAAGAGAAAAAGATAGTTATAATGGCCTCAGTTTCTTAACACGTTCATGTACAAATTCCATTAAATTTATATCTGGGTCACTTTTGGTTTATTAGCATGTCTGGTCTCAACAGGAATAAAACCCTTTGGTTAAAGGAACTTAAAGGCTTCAAGTCCAAGCTTTCAACACCGTGAAATATAAATGCATGGTTTCCCTTAAATTTCATCTTCAGTTTTTCAGAATTTTACGTGAGGATTTTACTTCAACTCTTCCAGTTCAGATTTTTATTTTCCTCATGATACAGTTATGTAATCTGATATTTGTGAAAAACCATTAAATACCTGGTTATTTTCTGGAGAGTTGTGATCAAGGGTTTTCCCATGAGCACTAAAGGGCTTCCTTTTACATCTTAAAGTATTATTATGCTTTAATCTTAATAGCCTTGATCTAGACCCCTGAGCCTAGATTTAGCCCCACAGTGCTCAACACCCGTTCAGATACACGGAGAATGAAAGGTTCCACTTTATAGGGCTTATAAGACTGCTTTTTTTTTTTTTTTTTTTTTATGGTGAAGGAAGTAGAAAGCTCCTGTTAGCAAGTATTAAACCATCAGGAACACTGCAGTTGTTTTCTCTACTCATTAAGAACTCTTCCATATTTTCAATATGGTTTTCTGTACTACTGAATAGATTGTGTAGAAGGTATTGTATGGTACCAGGTACCGTAAGAAAGTAAATACTGGCACAGCCTTAATGACACTTGTCTAGTTTTATCGTCATTGCATTGTTATTCCTGAGAATTAGAACAACTTTGCAGCTATTCAATATAACGTAACTTTCCTAATACGATTAATTGATGGAATGATGTCTTCTGTTTTTGTTCAAGCACTTTTATTGAAAGGTGATGCTTTCCTGTCCATTCTGTGCCTTGGGAGTGATTTAATGGGGAAAAGGTATCCATGGTAGCTGGACTACCTCTGTGAGAGATGAAGCTGTAAAAGCAGCCAGCCAGGGACAGCTGGAGGTGTTTGAATGCTGTTTTAAGATTTTCGTAACAATACAGCAGAAGAGTGGGGTGCTTAATTAGAAGTTGTAAACAAGTCATAAATCTTTCTTAAAAATTGCTCTTAATGTGACTCCTAATTATGTCTGTCCAGTTACAAGGAATAGAGGCATTTCATGGTATCTGAGAAATGGAAGGAATCCTGCTGTGATTGGCTTTTTGTGGCTCTTTATACAGTGTAGCAGATATTAAATACACCTTTCATTTCTACACATTTTCCTGTTAGCAAAAGAAGATTACAAATACACAATACTTACAAATATGTTTTTTTTTTTGTTTTTTTTTCCAGGTAGCTATTATAAAAGCTCGATTGATACTGTGTCGCTCTGGGCCTGTTAAATAGGTACATCCAAAAACTAACATGCGAGAATTGTTGTTTCTGCTATAAGGTGTTAAGTAGAGCTAATTGCAACAGATTTCCTTTCAGATTTGCATGCTTTTGCTGTCAAAGCATCCTTCTGGCTACTGCTTTAAACAGTCATGTTCTTCTTGTCAAGAACTGTCATGTTTTTGGTTGATGCAGACTTAAGTGATGGGGTTCTGGGCCCATGGCTGCAACTTGGCAATGTGAATTGGGAAATAGGAGTCTTTCATTAGCTTTTTGCACCAAGCAAATAAACGTCGCAAAACTGATAACAACAAAAAACAGTTTCTCTGAAGAAAAATGTGTTTTAATTTTCTGCCAGCCATAATGCCATATTGTTGGTTTTTGTGTTTGTGTGGATTCTTAGCTGGGCTGAGAACTGCACTGTTCCCCCACTGGCAGGGGTACTCTCACTCCTGTAAGTGTACCTATAAAGAAATCACAGTCCTAAATCACACACATGAAATTTCTGGATTCATAGTTATCTTTGTTTGTTAGGTAGTGAAGTGCACAAAATACCAAACTATTAAAAGGGAAGATCCTTAAATCACTTAAAAATATATTAGCACAGAAGTTGGAGTTAGAAGTTGTTTCTCTTTCCTTCAAGAAAAGACTACAAGCTGAAGGTCTTCCAGGTGGAGGGGGGACAGAAGCATATTTATGATTGCTGAACACTGTGTGCTGAGCTGTCATACCTTTCTCCCGTTTTCTTTGTATTTTTTTTCTTAAAATACTGGTAGATATATTTGTATAGAAAATTTGCCAACTATTTTTCTTCATTTCCTTTCCCACCTGATGAATCTATTAGTAAGACTGTAAGAATGAAAGTTGCCTGGAATGGGAAATGGGAGAGACTATGCATTGTCTGGTATCTATAATATATTCTTTCACCCTCTTTCCCTCCTGGTGTCGGACAACAGCAACGACAAAGCAATAAACCCTTCATCTTGTTGTCATCAAGCCATCCATATGCATCACCATTTGTTATACGTGGACTTACCACTCTTATCCTTTTAACCTTTCATCAGCCACTGTTATTACACCCATTATCTGCCTCAAAATATTAATTTGTAGCTTAGTTGTTATACTGCTTGCTTACATCTTTCAGGCTAATCATGCTACACATAGTACAGTGCTTTCCTTGTCAAGTGTATGACATGGGGTCACGCTACAATACAGAGACATGCTAACTTGGGTGAATATGATATCTGTGCCTTGAGGCAGCAGCCTCAAGTTAGCTCTTGTAACAGCAACCAACGTGCACATTGAATGCAGTGATTTCTTATCCTTCTTCTCCATGAAGGGAAAAAATGATCTAGATATATGTCAGGAAGCAGCTGCTCATCATTGCACCCTGGCAAGGCAAGGCTATCGTAATTGGAATGTGTGCTGTAAATGTTCTAAAGACACTGATGCATGGATTCAGTCCACCCATCTTGGGATTGCTTAAAAAAAAAAAAAAAGCATTTCTTTCCATCCACTTTCTGTGGGTGCAGCAATACACACCCATGATAAGCTGCAGTTCCTCATAAAATTTGGGGTACTTGTGAAACACCTGAGGATATAATAAATACTGTAAGATGCATGCAGACCAAACAAGTTACATGCAGTGCATTTGAGCTCTGGAGCAGTGTCTGTGCCTCACTGGTACTTTTCAGGGCAGTTCCACAATCATTCTCTTGCTCCATATTTCCACGTGTCATGTGAAATGTTCAACCTGGTATGGTATTTGTTCACCAGCTGTGTTTCAGGCATGATGACATAGTGCAGCAGTACAACTAAGGAACTTGCTTCCAGCATGTTTTTTCCAGCAGCCTCCTGTGGCAATGTCCCTATTGTTATAATATCTAACTTGTGGAGACCTGTGCCAAGTAAGGAAAAAACTTCTAGGAGACCTATATTTTGATGGTCTGTAGCCAGCTGGACACTTTGTTCAGCAGATGTTTCCCAGATGTTGGATATAATAGTTGTGAGCAGGTACTTTACCTTTCAATAAACTTGTTGTCAGTGGAAGCTATGCTGAAAATGAGATTCTCCTGTGGTGTGCTAAGCCATTGGAATCAGTGTATAAGCTAAAACAAGTGCCCACAGATAGTACCTGTAATGCTTTGTCTTGCTTTGGTGGAGAGATGAGTCCTATTCTTCTCTTATCTGATTATTACTTGAGGAAAACTGGTTCTGTTTTGCACTTAACTGGTTTGGTTTCTGTCCCTCTGTTTTTCCTCTATCCACTCTTCACTGTATCCTTCTGCCATCTGTCTGGCATGATTGCCATCACTGCCATTTCTTTGCTGATGAAGGCTTTGAGACTACTGCCTTGGTCAATAAAGCCTGTCATATATGGCCAAGACCACCTGGAATCTCTCACATGGCAATGCACAGGGCTTCCCCACATCTCTGCACCATACTCACAAAAGCAGAGAGGTTTGCACAAGGTCTGCAGAGGTCCATCTGCTGGGAATCTGCTGCCCACCATACTGGAAGCATCCTCGTGCTGCCTAAATGAGGCCCTCTTTACCCATGAAGACCATATAGTCTGAGCAACAATACTCATACAATGACAGTAATGTAAGCAGTCTCTCATGGCATGTTTTTGGAGGGATTGGCTGTTGGGTAGGGATGTAACAATGCTAGCAAAGTGAGGTGCTACAGCTAGCAATTTAGTCACTATGTAAATACTAGGAAGGGGTTGGAGAACCCTAAAACAGTATGTGCGTGTGGTCAGGGATCTCTTTATATATCAGTCACTTCATAGATTATCAGTACAGTCAGAAATCTTAAGAAGGAAACATTTTGTCTTCTGGTTAACTAACAGGCATAATAGGCAAGGAAGGTTGAGGTGAGTTGTGCCATCACAGCTTTCACATCAGACTGACAAAAGCATGCAGCCAGATGTATAGCAGCAGAATTGTGCCCACAGCCACCTGCACAACAGGAGATAGCACTGCAATGTTAATAATAATTAATGTTAATAATAATTTTTAATTGTTATTGTTATTAAAATTGGTGGATCTTTGGAGTGTCTATAGCCTTAAACTAGAGTTGAAGATGCATATAAAGTATGCATTATCTATTTCTATTATCTATTATTCCAAGAAGCTAAAATAACAGAAGCAATAGTATACAATTTGTACATTTTCTATTAGCCAAATTAATGTTTTATTAGCACAGGAGCAGAGACTCTCCCTTGCTGTATCTCATAACAATATTTTTAAAGACTGTAGCTATTATAGATTGCCTGCTAAATGTCCTCAAACTTGCTTCACCAAGATACTTGCACTGGCAGTTCTTCCATGTTTTGATTTTTACCTCTCTATGGAGAGGAGGAGGGAACATATTACAATTTGGGTTTTGATCTCATGTTTAGGATGGTATAACCTATATGATAGAGCTTCTGTAGGTGAGGAAGAAAAAAGAGTGGATCTGAAACTGGTAGGGCTGAGCACTGTATTGTGTCCATGCTTCTTCCCCTCATGCTGATGGCTGTGGCACAGGCTGAAAATGTTTCCACCCCAGCACCCCCACTTCTGCTCCTGCCAGTGTCTGTGTGTGCAGGTGGGAGCTGGGCAAAGCGAAAAGGAGCTGCTCCTTGTTCTTTTCCTTTCCTAAGCAAATATCAGGTAGGGTGCTTTTTCTACTATTTTTTGAAGCATGAAAGAAAATGGGTTATCTCTGGGCTGATAGTTTACACAGGTGAAGGTGCAGTTATTGGATAAGGACTGTTAGCTAAAGAATTCGGGCTAGTCTTTGGATCAGTGCTAGGTCTGAAAAATCAGGGGGGAAAAGAACGCTGGCCTGTGAATTTGAGGAAGAAAACTTTTCAGGGTAAGATAAACTGTTTAGGTTGTGTATGTCCATCATCCTCCCCTCCTCCACCAAGCTATAAACAAAAGTGATATAAAAAAAAAAGTGATATAAAAAAGCAAAGGTTTTTTACTTTTTTTAATTTTGAAGTATTTAGGGCATGAGGAGCTTTTTTTATTCTTCCCTCCCCCTTAGTAATTTTATGAAACTGACACAAAGTGCAACTCCAAAAACATTGACATCTCAAATCTTCATTTTTCACTGAGAAACTCTCAGTCAAATGTTTTTGGTTGCCTTTAATAGCACTTCCCTATAATTTTCATAAGAAAAGATTAATAGAAGTCGTTGGATGTATCTGACTACTCTTACATTTAAGATGCCTGAGATCAGGGCAGATGATGCTATTTCAAGGTGTGTATATATTATGCTCTCTGCAACGCATCATGTCTGACATTTAGTGTTGTTTGCTTATGGTATGTTAACTGCATGAGCAGCCTGTTTCCCAAAGTTAAGTATATTTTGATGAGCACATCAGGAGACTAAATCAGGGGTAAAGAGCATGAAGGCTGTGAATGTAGCTCCATGTTGCAGCCCATCATCCACCACATCCACTTGTCTAATGTAGTACAACAGGGACCTCTTCCAATGCAATATTCTGGGATCATCTGCTTAGTAAGATCTTCCTTCTCCCTAGCCTTTGAGAGTCTTTTCATCACTCTAGAGTATTTAAACTACAGTATATAATTAAGATTTTTAGGAGACCATCTGCTTCTTTTACAGAGATTGCAGCATGGGTTTATGAAAGGTAGGTCCTGCTTGACTAACCTGATCTCCTTCTATGATGAGGTGGCCTGCTTAGTGGATGAGGGAAAAGCTGTGGATGTTGTCTACCTAGATTTAGTAAAGCAGATTTAGTAAAGCTTTTGACACCGCTTTCCATGGCATTCACCTGGAGAAACTGGCTGCTCATGGCTTGGATGGGTGTACACTTTGGGTAGCTGGGTAGCCGGGCCCAAAGAGTTGTGGTGAATGGAGTTAAATACAGTTGGAGGCCATTCACAAATGGTGTCCCCCAGGGCTCAGTACTGGGTCCAGTTCTCTTTAATATCTTCATCAATGATCTGGATGAGGGGATTGAGTGCACCCTCAGTAAGTTTGCAGACAACGCCAAGTTGGGCGGAAGTGTTGATCTGCTTGAGAGTAGGAAGGTTCTACAGAGGGATCTGGATAGACTATGGTGGTTTTACCCTGCTGAGCAGCTGAACTCCACCACAACTGCTCTCTCATTCCCCCTCCTCAAAAGAAAAGGGGGAGAAAATACAGTGGAAAGGGCTCAAGGGTTGAGATAAAGACAGGGAGATCACTCACCAATTATTGTCATGGGCAAAACAGACTCACCATAGGGAGATTAATTTTTTTTTTAACTATGAAATTTTGCTCTTTGCTATTGCTGCTGAATAAGGCATGCTGATGTTCAACAAGTAGGCCTGGCAGACGGCAGAGGCGTGGAGTTGGTTTTGATGCCTTCATAGGGTAACATAGTTTTGTGTAGTCAAACTATGGCTTGACTAAAATAAGACTGAGAAATTAAGGGTCTGCCAAGCTTTTCTTGTCAGCAGAAAGGGAACAGATGAAACAGTCGCATTTCTATTTGCATAAATGATTTAAAAACTGGTCAGTCTTGTTTAACTCAGAATGCTCATAGACAGTTGCAGAGGACTTTCCATCCCTCACGCTGTGAGGGACAGCAGTTGGTTCCTGCAGAGAACTGTAGCAATTCAGCCTCTTTCGATGACAGAAGATTTCTGAAGAGTGCAGCTGGTGCTTGGCAAAATGAACGTGTCCACTGTGCAAGTCAAAGAAATGCTGACAGAAGATGACTTCAGGTAAAATGAGCTTCTGCTGAAAGTGCTGTTAATTTCACTTCAGTGGATTGAGGAGGGCCTTACCCTTCCTTTGAAGGAAGTTATACCTTCAAATGCCACGTGAAATGTCTTGGGCAACAAAGATTTTGAATCACCTCCCAGTTAAGTGACTTTTGCAACTGAAAGCATACATCCACACCTTTTCTTCTAGGCGGTTGCAAAAGACTGAAGAGGAGTTCATGGTGGTGAAAAACGTTACATAGGTGTGAGGTATGGCATGAATTCTGTTCTGTTGAAAGAAGTAGTCCTTTTACCATTGACTGCATTAGAGCCATGATTTTTGTATCACTATCACTCTGTTAATCTCCTAAAGGGATTGGGAGAAAGTGTTGCTAGTACTTGTAGTTGCAGTTGAGTATTGTCC
Source organism: Anseranas semipalmata (assembly GCA_013399115.1). Lineage (NCBI taxonomy): Eukaryota > Metazoa > Chordata > Aves > Anseriformes > Anseranatidae > Anseranas > Anseranas semipalmata. Next base: position 162,503 of record VXAA01000774.1, read on the forward strand.
ATGTACACCTGCAAGGCAAGACCATTTTTTCTCATGAATTTCCTGTCCATTTGCATCTTTGATGGCAGGTGATGGATGACAATGTAGCTGTTAGGGTAGCCAGACAAATGAGCACATTTGGAAAGCTGCCTTGCATGAAGAGATGTTCCTTTACAAACTCAGAAAGCCCCTTTTGAATAAATAATGACCGGATCACCATATTTAATGGCTTTAGCTTCCATGTCAGAGGAATCAACAGTTTTGAGGATGGGAACTTAAAGTACCTTTACTGTTATTCTAATTTAATCAACGTGAAATATAGTAAGCACCCAACTATGAAATAAATAAAAGTGATAGGCCTCTCGTGATTTTATCCTATTTTTGTCCCTTTCTAGACCGACAAGAGGATTGTTTTGGTGAGGCAATGAGTTTTTTATTTTGCAGTGAAAGTGTCTTAAATATACCTCATTCAGATAGCTGGATCAGAGGAATTCAAGGAGAGATTGAGAATACATATTCAGATGAAATGATAAATATTATACTATTATGAAGTAGGTCATTTCTTTTTTTTAAGCTTTCCGATATTTAAAGTGTTTCTTTGAAAGCAGTCATATGCTATCTATCTCCGAGAGTACCGGTCCTTTTCTTCCCTGTCGTAAAAACAATACCTGGCTGGCTTGAATGTGCTGATATAGAACAAACGTATTTAATGAATTCAACTGTCAGATCTCACCTCCTGCATCCCACTGACATCCATGCATGAGTGTAACCTTTGCTGGTGTGTGTGGAGAGTCTCAGACTCAAAATCTGCTGCATGTATTGCTGTGTGTTTAATGTGTTCGCTAAATACCTGGCCTGTAGAGGAGTTCCTTAGATATCTTAGGAAGTGTGACAGAACTTTATAGCTCCTGTTGCTGTGTTTCTACAAGGTTATAGAGTATATGCTAGGCTTGAGAATACTGGAGCAAGGTCCAAATGATTTTGCTTAAAGATTTAATATTTATCTTGTATCAGATTATTCAAAGAGCTCCCTACCTAACTCTTCCTGTATTAAGCCTTGAATGAATCTGGCCATTAAGAATTATTCACTTAATACTGCCAAAACATTAAAACCAACATTTTTAATAATATATGTGGTGACAGAAAAAGCCTTGTTTCTCCGGTCCTACCTTCCAGAAACACTGGAAGTGTTTCTTCCAGTCCAACCATGTGAAGGTAGTTTGAAGCTATTCATGGAATCTGCCAGATCGTTGTCCAACAAATTCTTATTTCTATGTATAAGCATTCCTGAATGCTCATGAGTGAGCATTCAGGGCTCAGCTCTGGATGGAGGACATGCCATGTGGGGGAGTTTAGGATCAGCTCCTCCATACCACATCCACTGGCAGTCACATCAGGCTTTTGAGCCTTCTTGTGTTTCTGGGTAAATGCAGCTGAACCGCTCATATTTTCTCTCTGTCATGCATCTGTCCATCTTGCAGTCTGCTCTCCTTATCCTCTGTGCTCCCTTCGCAACCTTGTTGTAGTATCAGTGTTTAATGCTGTGTGGTGGAGTGGGCTACACTTCTGGATGCTCAGCTAAGTTTTTGTTCCCCACTGAAGAGCTGGGTCTCCCTGCAGCCAAACAGGTCTGATGCCACAAGTGGTCTGAAAGTAACATCTCTCTGATGTCACTGTTCCTTAGTGTTGTTTTTAATTATCTACACATTTTTCTTCTACCGTGGCTAAGGTTGATGAAATCTGTTTGTATAGCAAATATCTGGGAGTACCAACAGCCTGCTAGAGTAGGAGGAGCTGCATTTGCAATGTTATTTTAGATGGCAGGGTTTAAGTGTATGTAATGCTCTCCAACTGTTGTATCTTAGCCAGAAGGACAGGTGAGGAAATCCTGTCTCAGGCTGTAATTAGTGTAGGTTGAAACTGAACACCAATATCTGTTGCTATCTTTCTAAACTAAATGTGGCTTGAGGAAAAGAACAAACAAATTAAGTACATAGCCTGTCCAACTGTACTGGTAATTTGGGATATTTCAGTTTCAGAGGTAAAAGTAGGGTACGCAAGTCTCAGCCTCTATAGCTACAGAATTGTCATAGCTAATATTGGAAAATCATGTGTCACAGTATTATCCTGCTTCCATTTTCCTCCCTCTGAAGAGATGCAAAATAAGAGCTTACAAGCTTAATGATGCCTTTTGAGCATGTTAACTTTGTAGGACAGGATCTTTAACTGGTCTTTGAAAAACTGGTCTAGAAATACTGATTAGAAAATCAGTATTCAAGTGCATAGAAAAATGCTACTTTTCTGAAGACTTTTCAGAGGCCAGTGACTTGGCTTTACTCTCTCTGAGCCCCAGAGCTTTATTTAGTCCCCAGAAACCTCTTGCCGTACTCCTAGTCACCCTCTCTTTTCCTTTTCTCTTGCTTAGTAGCCTTCTACCCTCTCTATTCAGGGCTCCCCAAAGTATACAGCTGGTATGTTAAACTGTCTGCCTTGTTAACTCTTCCTTGTCTTCTGCTTCTCACTGCAGATTTGTTCCTTTTCCAGCTTACTCTGGAATTCCTCTTTAAAAACATTTTTTGAACAGCAGCCCCTTTTTTTGTCCAAAGGATCCCTGTTTCACTCTGCATTCTCCCCATAGGATGTTAACCTTAATCTCTGTCCAGAAATCTTCATTTTATGTGGTATCATTCCCTACTGCTACACATTCACAGATCTTATCACTGTCTTCTGGCGGGACTGTGAACAGGTAACAGCAAGCGTGGATTCAAAGTAAATGGAAAATGTGAGTTTCTTTCTTAATAGGGCAAGTTCCTTCCTCTTATAGAAGCTGTAAGAGAATCAAAGACCATATGGTCAAAGATGGCCTCTTTCAATCATATAAAGGGGGGGAGGGGGGGCGGGCTGGGCATTTGGGAGATTTATGGGAAGAAACAATGAGCTCCTTCCTTTATTAATATCACAAACAATAACAAAAAACACTCCTTAAATTCAGAGATATGTGATGAGTTGCTATTTCTGAATTAGTGTAGAGCTGATTCTACAGCCAGTTTGGGGATTTCTTATCTTTTCTGAATTCAGATATCTTCTGTGGACCCATTTTTAGCTGTAATTTGGAAATAAAGACACGGAGGAGCACATTTACTACCATTTTGTTTGAGCTCTTCCTGCACTTTTTCCCCCAGCTTCCTTCTGTTGCATGCAGAATACAGCTTGATCTTAATTGCTGTCAGGATGTTACCCAAAAATCCCTCAGTCTTCAACCACTCCAGCAGCTGTTTTCAGTTTCTCTGTTTTCTCTGAGCAGCTAAGAAAGAGGATTTATTTGTAGCTGGGGCAGCAACCAAGAATTTTTTGCATGTTTTGCAGAAGTTTCTTGCTTTACAGTGTTCCTAATATATCAAAGGGAGTGTACCCCAAAACAGGTACATCCTCATTCCAATGTGAATTACTGGGCACTGAATGGATCCTGTGGAAGAATGAAATTAACAGTAGCAGATCTTCCCTGCTCCATATTCTCCCATTTGATTTCCAGCCATCGCTTGGAATGTATCTGTGCCTCTTTGATCAGATCCCTTAATTTCCCAACGCCTAAATCAAAATTAAGTACACAAATACTTCGCTAGTTTACAGTGATGTAGTGTGCTGCAAACTGGTTTGTATTTACTTGGGTTAGAAAAGAATAAAGTAGTGGAAAACTTGGTAAAATTCACAAGGGTTTGTGGATTAGGCTTTGTGTAAAGTTGTCCAGAAAGTATGTAATGAATAGGATTAGAGTCTAGTCATTGTATGTTCTAGTCTAGCCACAACCATTCTTGTACTTGAAGTAGAAGCCTGTATCATGAGGTTAAACTGATTGTTACAATATATGTTGTGATAAATACAGCCAACTGTTTTGCACCTTTGGCAGTTCTGAAAGTAGATAGACATATCTTCACCTATTCCTTAACTATGAAATTTCTGAGTATATGTGGGAAAGTCAGAGGTTGAAAATTTGAAGCTATGGGGTGACAGGAAATAATTCTTAGGTAAATCTCATTCTAGTACGTACCGTTGCACTTAAACTGCAGAAAATGCATCTTTGTTGTTAATTCATTCAAAGTATGCCAAAGCTATTCAGCCTACTTGGAAATTCACCTTTTATAATTTACCATTGTACCATTTCTTGGCAGTCTTCTTTTGGTGAGCATTAAAGAGTTCTGAGTTTCAGCCATACAAGTTTCCCACTTTGCAGGGCTTTTAAATGTTGCATCTTTTCTGGCTTGACTTTTTGAAGAAAAGAAAAAAAAAAAAATAGAAACAAAAAAAGTCCACTGGTCAGGCTGATGACCCAGGAAGCAACATTTCAATGAAACTCCTATACAGCTGCCACTGGTAATGCTCTAGGAAAGCAGTAGTTTCTCTGTTTATTTTAATTGTGGAATCTTATAGACCTAAAAGAAAGAGCACTCAGGGGAGATGGAAAGAGATCTGCAGAAAAGCAGAGAGAAGCCCAGAGCAGCAGAAGTGTGACGGCTGGTGGAAAGACAGAGAATGACCAGGAAAACCAGTAAATGCTTCACAAACCAAACACAAAATACACTTTACTTATGTTTCACTACTCAGGAAAGTATTTTCCCATTTAAAAAATAAAATAAAATAAAAAATCTCAGGACTTCTCAGGAAAAATACTTGCTGAACAATTCCTTTTTGCTGTTGAGTTTTTGTTTTTTGATGCAAGAATATCTTCAGTTAAACCTCTTATATATATCATCCATCTAAAACTCTCCACTGGAAAATTCATCTCTAATCATCTCTTCTCTGGGTGAGATGAAAATTAATTTCTTCCTTTTGTTTGCAGTTAGAAGCCAGACTTCCACAGCAATTTTGTTGATATTATTATGTTTATTGAAAAGTTTTCCTTACTGCCAAATCCCATTTATTATTTTTCCCATTTCAGTAAAAATCTTTCCTTTTTGTCATGTGCGTTGAATGAGGAGAAAACGTGGTCTTTTATTCCTAGCTCTCAGTGGGAATCTCAGGCAGAACAAGGGAGACAAACTACCTTAAATGTCCTGAGGTTGAAACTGTCTTTCACAGGTGACCCCTGGGATTTGCTGCCCAGAGGTCCTGCTTTCTTACACTGTGTACTCTTCTCACTTCTTGGCTCTTTTGTGGCTGGTGTCGGTATAGTAGTATAATATAATATAATTAATTATAATTAATATATAATATACCCAAGTTAAGAGCCAATAGTTCTAGTTCTGCATATATTCAGTTAGGGGGGAGAGGAGTGTCCGACAAGGAGATTCAAAGTCTGTTTCCATCGGTTTTTGCTGTTTTTATTTTGGGGGCTGTCGCTGTTGCTGACCTTGAGGGAGCAAGCAGAGCCATAGACACAGGCGGCTAGGATAAGGAAGAGAGCACTGGCTGTGCATGCAAAGGAAATACTACCTTTCCCAGTTTCCCATGGAAACTTGCACGTAAATGTAACTGGAGTAGTCAGTACATTTTGGGTTATCATTCTAATAAAATGGCACTTCAGAAGGATGTAAATAGCTACCAAGGGTGAAAGAGAAAACAAGCCAAGTCACAGGCTGTGGCTTTCAGAGTGCGAAAGCAAAGGTTTTTTCTTTCTGAATCAATCTCCATACTCGAATTCTCCCTGATCTTATTCATTTGGTAGCTATTTGGAGGCTTTCCTGATGCTGGAGAGATAAGAATATTTAATTTGGGTTTTCATAAGCCTGTCATTAAGCAGTCAGTGCTCCCTTGATGAAAAGAAATTGTTTGCTGCAGAGCAGGTTGAGGCAGGAGACTGAGACACCTCAGGAAAGCCTCTCTGTCCAAAATACTTGTTAGGCTCCCTGCAAATCTGTTGTCCAAAATTGGGATTTGAAGTACTAAAAAACTAGATGTTTGGTTAGTGCACTAAGAAAAAATATACAGAGAAGTTGCATAACTCCATTAAACTCAGTGTTTTTAAAGGTATTTTTACTTCTTTCTGTAAAAAATTCTTTATATAGCTTGGAAAAATTAGCTGCATTTGCGTCTGTCTATAATGTCTAAGTTATTTTTGCCAGAACTGCAGGATAATTTGTACTGAGTTTTTATTTTATTTCTTTTCACAAGTGGTTATGAAGACTGTTTCTAAGGCCTGCGCTTGTGGGTGCACTTATTGATGGAGGCTAGCATACCATTTATAAAAGGCAAAACAATGCCAGTACAGCAAAGACACAGTAATCTTCAGCTCCCCTCCCCCTTTTGATAGGTTTGTTCTCTTCTTCCTTGTCTTTTTTGAAGGAAAATTGATATGAAATGTAGTTATAACCATAGTAATAAATAATTATAGAAACATAGAATAATTTATGTAAAAGAGACTGGGGGTTTCTGGGTCTCACCTGGTTTGTAGTCCACCTATCCTTTCTATATATCTCTTAATTTATCTACAAGGTTAAGGGAAAGTGTTGAAAGCCTTGCTACAGTCAAAGTAGAAGACACCTGTTGCTCTGCCTTCATTCAGGGAGCTAGCCATCTCAGGATGGAAGGTGATCAGGTTGATCAGTCATGATTTGTTGGTGGATGGCTCTTCCTAGGCACCTTCCTGCACTTCACATGTCTGCAAACAGCTTCCAGAAGTGTTCCTGGCCACTGAGGTGAAACTGACTGGACTGCACTTCCCTGGGATCCTTCTTTTTGCACATCCTGAAGATGGTCCTGATATTTGCCTTTTTACTGTCTATGACTATACTGTCAATGTCTATGTCCTTCCCAAAATAATCACAGAATCGCACATAATGTTTGAGGTTGGAAGGGACCTCTGGAGATCATCTCGTCCAGACTGTCAATGTCCATGACCTTCCCAAAATAAGACTGTTTTCTTCTGATGGCATCATTGAGCTTGTTCAGGCCCCTTGGAGGTAACCCATCCAGTCCCACAAAGTTGTGTAGATCTGCTATGCCTGGATCCCTTGCATCATCTCCCTGTAGCAAGGATGATGCTTTGCTCCCTCAGACTCTGTCATGAGACACAGGCAGCTGTGAGGTCTGAGAGCAGAATTTGCAAGTAAAGACTGTAAAATTATTTTCTACACAGTCTTGGAAGAAATTTTGAATATTTCCTCTACTGAAGTTACAGTCTGCTATTGAAATATCTATGTGCCCTAATCAGGACTTCAGTAATTAAGCAAGAAACAAAATAATAAAGTGATGGAACCTCCATTTCTCAGCTCCCGTTCATCAGGGTTTGACATTTCTTGCAAATAACTTCAGTTATTCTCCTCAAACTGGACGAGATTTGCTGTTACTTCATCAGATTTTTTGAAAGGTTGCCATTATACTGGAATGCAATATATAAGTTGTCACAGTGCCTAAGCAAAAAGGAAGGAGAAGACAATGGGAAATAGGGAAAAAAGAAAGAGAAAAGAATTAGAAAAGACCCTTTAATAAATTGTATAAAAATGTGCAATATAAAACATCTTAAATATAGACACATCTATATGAAGTTGATCAAAGAAGCTTGCAAAATGGAGAATTTTATTTGACCTTTAATTTGCAGGAAACCTGAAGGGATTTTAAAAGCCTTCTGAAGCTTTTTATTTCCAAGGTGAAGACTTTAGCCCTGCATCAGGAGAATGTGGTGCTCAGAGCATCTCCTGCCCTAGGATTCTCCAGTCCCTGCAACTTGTAATATTACCTTCCATGGGAGTGGAGACATTGCTCCAAGAGAATGAGCAGTGGATTTTATGAGCAACCTAAAACAATTTTATTTCCTGTGTAGGCTCTCCAAAGAAGTTGAGGGTGGGTAATAAAATGAAGTTCAGATTTATGATAAGCAGCAGTCAGTAATGACTGGGCAGGAGAAGTGCCCAAACAACTGTCAGCGAGAAGCAAAATGGAGATGAACGCAAGACAGTTTTATGTGTTTAGGCAAAGACATTATAATGCTTTCCCATGAGGAAGTGTCATGATGCTCTGTCTCATCTCTCTCTCTCTGGTAACAGTCAGCAAACTAGAGGGAGTTTTTAAAGAACAGCTTAAGTAAAAGATTTGGCTAGGAAAGATATAGAGGAAAAATTTAATAGTGTGGAACACATCAAGTACTGATATGAGATGAAAAGAGGAGGAGGAATAACTAGAGCTGATTTAAAACTTAGTGTTTCCTTCCCTCAGGGAATTCTGTTAGCTTTAGCATTTATCTTTATACTGGGTAGGAATTAAAAATTCTCAATTTTGTTGCAAAATGGAGGGTTATGAAAAATGTTGATTTTCAAAAGGGTAGGCTTTGTTTTGTTTTTAAAGACCAATTTTCACATTGTTGTAACTTCCTCCACAACTTTTGATGGGTCCTACAAAGGGCAATTCAGAGGTGTCCTCACTGGGGTCACTGGCTAAGCACTTTTGTCCTAGTGAATCACATTAATGTCTTTTGCTCTGCATTTAGAAAAATCTAGCAGAGAGGAGGTCCCAGCATATGCCAGGATTAGCATGAGTTTGCGTCTCCTGGGAGATGGTCTGTCAAGAGACCCAGCTGATAGTGGTAATGAAAGTGTAAACTACTTAAGCTATAGCTGTCATTGGGCATAATGGCAATAAAGGTGGATGCAGAACAATGTCAAAATGATACAAGACTTGAACAAATGATATATCTCAGTTGATTCTGAATGATTCTGAATAAGGTACTTAATGCCTTCTTTGTCTCAGTTCTTAGCAGCAAGACCAGTTGTTCTCTGGGTACCCAGCCTCCTGAGCTGGTGGAAGGTGATGGGGAGCAGAACATAGCCCTCATAATCCATGAGGAAATGGTTGGCGACCTGCTACAGCACTTAGATGTATGCAAGTCTATGGGGCCAAATGGGATCCACCCAAGGGTACTGAGAGAGCTGGCAGAAGTGCTGACCAAGATGCTTTCCATTATTTATCAGCAGTCCTGGCTATCAGGGGAGGTACCAATCGACTGGCGGCTAGAAAATGTGATGTCCATTTACAAGAAGGGCCGGAGGGAGGACCCGGGAAACTATAGGCCTGTCAGTCTGACTTCGGTGCCAGGGAAGCTCATGGAGTAGATTATCTTGAGTGTCATCATGCAGCATTTGCAGAGCAACCAGGCGATCAGGCCCAGTCAGCATGGGTTTATGAAGGGCAGGTCCTGCTTGACGAACCCGATCTCCTTCTATGACAAAGTGACGCACTTAGTGGACAAGGGAAAGGTTGTGGATGTGGTCTACCTTGACTTCAGTAAGGCTTTTGACACCATTTCCCACAGCATTCTCCTGAAGACACTGGCTGCTTGTGTCTTGGACTGGCGTACGCTTTGTTGGGTTAAAAACTGGATGGGTGACTGGGCTCAAAGAGTCATGGTGAATGGAATTAAATCCAGTTGGGACTAGTTCTCTTCAATATCTTTATCAATGATCTGGATGAGGGGATTGAGTGTACCCTCAGTAAGTTTGCAGATAACACCAAGTTAGATGCACATGTTGATCTGCTTGAGGGCAGGAAGGGTCTGCAGGAAGATCTGGATAGGCTGGACCGATGGGCCGAGGCCAACTGTATGAAGTTCAACAAGGCCAAGTGCCGGGTCCTGCACTTGGGGCACAACAACCCCAAGCAATGCTACAGGCTGGGAGAAGAGCGGATGGAAAGCTGCCTGTCAGAGAAGGACCTGGGAGTATTGGTTGAAAAGTAGGTTTTATAAAGAGAGAAGCAGGGTATTTATGCAACACTTTGTAAAATTCAGGTTTAATTCAGCTAAGTCATGAGGATCTCTAAATCAGCATTCATGCCCCATTCAGCCATTGGCTGTTACCCTGCAATGAATACATCTGTGAAAGGGATATTTATTTGTGTGGGATGGTATTTAATCAGGATGGTATTTATATAATTTTGATGCAAAAAAGGTCTTCAAACTATCTTGTGTGAATTTCTGTCTTTGTCTGCAGTCCCTAAAACACCTGCTCTATGAGTCATAATAACAGAAAAGAAAACAATTAGCTTACCTCAGGTGCCATATTGCAAAGGGATCAAATTGACATTTGATTATTTTTTAGCCTGTGGGCTAAACTGATTCCTAACATGAGGATTTGAAATTATGGTGGACGCAGAATAATGAACTGCAGACACATTAGAATTGGTCCCTCGACATACAGTGGACCAGTGTTCAGCCAGGTGTAGGAAGTCCCATAGGAAACAAGGCCCCTTCCTGGGGCCTCTGAGCGAGGAGGTTCTGCTCCACATCAGTGAGTAGCACAAGCAAAGGACCCAGAGTGGAGACCATTGACCTTCTTCCTTTTCTGAGGTTGTTCATGCACTTCTCCCACTTTCTGAGTTTCTTCTGCTCTTGGTTTTGTTGCTGGACTGATCAGTTTTGCTTTAGGATATGGCATGAGAAGGAACTACAGCTTGTAATGTCTTCCCTTTGGTATAGAACGTGAAAGCATCATATTAGGTTATTTCAGTGAAAATGAAGATATAATGAACTCTGGAATAAAGGGGCTCTTTTTACTAGACATTAGGAGACAAGGAGAACTAAATTGCCTTAATAGATTTTGTTGTGTGCATAGCAATTCTGCTCAGACTGAAACTTGAAATATGTTGAAGTTGTTTTCTGATAAGTGACTCATCTTTCCATTCAACTACAAATTAAAAAAACTGTTAAACCTCTCGTGCAAAGAACAGGCTACACCTTCTAGAAAGGGCTGTCAAATAAAAAAATGTGATGTTGCCTCATCTTTGCTATTGTGTCAACTTGTCTGTAGCTGTTGCAGTTCTCCCATATTATATGGTATGCTATGATTGTGTGTGCCCAATGTGTCTTGGAGCCATTTTGTTTCATGATAAGTAATGGCTTCTCTGCTTCCTGCAATCGTTATGGCAAATAGAAAGGAGAGATTGGCTGGTCTCAGTCCTATTCTCTGAAGTTTCCCATGTCGCTAGAGAGTTTAGCTGGTTTTCCTGGCTAAACTAACTGCATGTAGATAAACTTCTGTGAAAGCTGATCTTCCTTCCTTCCTTCCTAGCCACATTCCTAAGTCCTTCCTCAGTAAGAGATGCTGGACCTTTTGTTCCATGATGGGCTGGAATGCTCCCTCCTAAGTGATACCCTACTGTTACTTCTCTGTTTCCATCTCCTCAGCTGGGGCTGTCTCACAGAAGTAGCAGATTAAGGCTGATGGTGACTACCAGGGTTTTGTTTTACTCCTCACTGCTTAGTGGCTGTAGAAGATATGTTCCTGTTATAAGCTTCCCAGTTCAGAAGGCAACTCTGCAGGTTGGAGTGAAGTATAAAGATGGGGAAAGAAAGGGAGGGCTTTGAAAAGGAATTGCAGAGTATTGGGAAGGCACCTGTGAGGAGGCAGAGAGATTGCTTGAAGTTATTCAGCTGAGACTTCATACAAATACTGGGGAAAGTTCCTTGTAACTATTAAAACTGCTAAATTCTGAAATTGGAGTACTTCCTAAAAAAAGGTAGATGAAATGTTCCTGCCAAGAGGCCAGAGATTCAGTGTGAAGGATTTGGCAACAATACAGGACAAACAAATTCTTTCCTGCCCCTGTCTCTCATCCCACTGTTGTCTCACACTCAGTGATGCTGACACAACTCTTTGTCAAGGTGCATTGTAAACCAGTTTAACTCACAAGCTGATGCCACAATAATTTGACCTGCACAAGTTGAAAGGGCAAGAAAAATATGGCATGAGTTGCTAATGGTAAGAATTTCTAATAAATCCTGAAGCTGCTGCCAAAAGTTCTTCATTTAGCCGCAGTGCAAATCCAGGAATTTATAAAGGAGAGCAGTTAAGGATTAATGATGATTTTCCCCTATGAAATGGTCTGTGTTGGTTGATTTGGTCTTGCTGTCAGAACTGAAAAAATGCTGCAATTAAGGCTTATGATCAGCTCAGACTCTGTGTTGCAATTAAACTTCAGGTCTTGCAAATTTGGAAGGATCAAACTGCTGTAAAAAAAAAAAAAAAAAAAAAGTTTTTCATGTAGTGTAAAGTTGATCTAAGAGCTCTGGTATCATCTCTGGACATCCCTGCAGAAATGTCTGCCTTGATGGTAGCTTCTTTATTGTATATTGTTAGAAGAGTTCAACTAAATCAAATAATTTTCAGGTGTCACCTAACTTTTTTTTCTCCAGTCATGAATCACCTACAATGTCCCAACTGTATCTGTGGTTAATCTTCTTCCTGTTGAAAGAATCATGCTATACACACAGGCATGTTTTTTTTTTTTTCTCTTCTGCTTATTTAGGACTATATCTATATGTAGGAAATCCTTACCATTTGGTTGTTAAGATCCGGATTCCTCAGTGTGTGGTCAGAATAAGATCAAAGAGCTTGGACGTGGTGGCAAAATCATTACATCTCCCCAGAACCTACAAAAAGTGTCTGTTGGCTTCCAGTGCAAATTAAGGCAGCCTCAGTGCATTGTTTTCTGTGGCTTTAAGCACCCTTCTGATGAACTGAGGATTCACAGGTCATACTGCATCTCTGACTGCCACCTTTTTTCTGTTGTCATCCTATTGGAAAAGGGTCAGGAAAGGGAACTGGCAAAAATTATGACGGAGATCCTCTTATATTTTGAGTACTCAGCCAGGAAAAATTCTCAGGAAGCCAAATATGCTGAGTTTTGGGCTGTTTTGACCGGGGGGGGTGGAGGAAGCTGTTCCTATAATAAGAGTCTAAGCTACAGAGATTTAAAGAAATAAAGTATTGAACAGAGTGAAATACCACTCCTGTTTTGTCTTGCTCCACTTTCACAACCAAGAGTGGTACCCCTTTTAGGTTATTAAACTGGACAGGAAAAAAAAATGGAGGAATGTTTTATTCTTTTTCCTAAAGTGTGTAATGGAGCCGGAGCCTTCCTCTGTGTGCTTGTTTTGGTAAATATCTCTGTATTTCAGGAAGTGTCCTACTTACTTTTTGGCAGGTCATTGTGTGTGTTTTGGCTGTTAACTAATAAAACCTTTTTTCTTTCTTGTGGCAAGACTAGTGTGAATACATGCAACATATTATCTCCCTGACCAATTAAGGTGTATATTTTCGTTTAAAATTTCCAGCCTGGCAATCTGCAAATCTGCTCACTTCAGTCCTTCTTAATAGGACTCTTATCTGGACCAAAGATAGGTAGTAAAAATTCAAGACAGGGGATTTCTAGCAAATGCGGCAAGACTGAGATGAAGTGAATAATTTGATTTTCTACATACCTGAAAGCGATTCTTTGTACGAATAACTAGGAAATTTTAATTGCAGAATGGATGAGGTTGGAATGGACCTCGGGAGGTCGTATGGTCCAGCTTGTGTCTGAAAAATTGGGATAATTATGCAATCTGTGATACCTTTAAGAAGATGCTACAGTTTAGAGTAGGAGATTCATAACAGTTTATTTATTGAGAGGTAGCCTGCTATACACATGTTGTTATACAGTCACTTAACGTTTTCACACCATCTATGGGGTTTGGGTTGAGGACAGAACCCACATAGGACTTTCAGTGCATTGTGAAGATCTGGGGCCTGATAGATCTGACTTAAGATACAGATCTTTTGTGTTCTGTTTGGCACAAATTAATTAACAGAGGGCTGTTGAGCTTATTCTGAATCTCAAAATTAAAGTACACAACAGAGACGTGTAAGATAGGGTGAGCCTGCTCTGGGTGTTCTAGTGCAACTAAACTAAAAGCTAAGTAGCACACTGGTAGTGTTTCGGCTTCAGAATTAGTAACATTTACTTGATATTTATAACCTGCCAGCTTTGTCTACAAGATCGTGAGGTCATACAAAAGTCAAAAAGCACATAATTTCTTGGAAAATATGGTAAGAAATTATAAATAGGAAATGAGTCACAAGTTATTTTTTCTTAAATGATATGGATAAATCCCTCCATTTAGAAAGGACCTCAGTGGCCTTTTATTTCTATTGAGATGTTTGATCAAATGCTGATGCTTATGTAGTCACAATACAGCTAGGGAGAGAAAAAGATTTCTAAAAATAAAAAAATACATATAGTTAGGAGTCACCATCACTCTATACGTGTTCCTAGGCTTGACACCACTGGTGCACAGTAGCACAGTATTTACTGCATCATTTGCAGCATTTTATACTAGCATAATGTAAGGAATTTGTGAATTCCAACTATTTTGAGATACTGCATTTCTGGTGTGATTTGTTACTAACTTTCTGAAACATCAGTAGCCCACTTCTATGCTAGCAGAAGAGTGCTGAGAGAAAACTGCTGGTTTTGGACAGACAGTTAACTGTAAGATGCAGATCAGGCATTGCAGCAGAAAAATCTGGGAGCATACCTGAAACATGTCATATACTTTTTTACATGTATTCCTGTAGCTCTCTTTGCCACATCAAGCTTTGCTAGTATAACCTTTACAGCTTTGTGTAGTCTTGGGGATTTTGAAGATGGATGGACATTAATCAACCCAGAAGCTCTGCCAGTAGGCAGGCTGTATGACTTGACACTTTCATGCTTGAGGGGCAAGGATCATCCTCCTGGTGACAGGAGGCTGGCTGGGTGCTGCTCCACAGGGATACGAATCTCATGAGCCATGGGAAGTCAGCATATGTATCTAGTTTTCAGGACATATTCTTTATTAGATAAATAACATTTTAACTGTTAGTCATTTGAAGAAAAAAAAATTATTCAGAGCAGGAGCATGTCAATTTTGAATGGAGAGCTTAAGGAGCAGAAGGTATTTTGTGATGCCAAAAAACGGGTGCACTAATTTGAATCTGGTACTGATTACAACAGGATTATTCAAGTGCTGTAATCTAAGCTCAAAATTTTCTTGAACATTTAGAAGATCTGGAACCATATTATCATGGAATTAGTTCTTTTCCATTCCTTCCTTGCATTTCAAGTCACAGAGGATGTATTAGATGACATTAGTATAGCCTGACCATCCTTTTTTGTTGCTGCCCTTATGTTTTACTCAATACTGGATTTTTGAATTTTTATAAACGTGCCTTGTCATCTCTAATCATCTAAATATTGGAGAAAGGGGAAAAAAAATCAGTCCCTGTATGTGGAAAGGGACAATTTTTTTTTTCCCTGTGCCAATATTTGCCAGCTAAGAGGCATTTGCTATTTACATTTTATTGTCTTCTTTCAAGAGAAGTGTGTTTGAAAGGCTCCCAGTGCTGCAGAGCTCTCTGCTGCCTCATTATTCAGAGCTGCTGATGTGCTGAGCAGAGTTCCTTAATGCAGCTTTCAGTAACTCCAGGGAATTCTCCTTAGTTTCCTCTTCCTGCTCTTTTCCCTTTATCTGAAGAGTAAATGTTTGTGTTTCTTGAAGAACTGTGGGAAGAGAAATCTACAGGCTGTACTGCCTATCTTCTACAGAAACCAAGTTGTGAAATTTAAGGACTGCATTTGCCTTGTAGTTTGTGAGAAAATCCGACTTGTAAAATATTATTTTGATCTTTTAGTTTGGCCTCCTCCACATATTGTTGTCAGTGCCCTCTTGGAATCCACAGTTTGGACTGCATGCAGGAGGAATAACTGCATGACCAAAAAAAAGAAAGTACCTGAAGAAAGAAAAGTGCAAGCAGACTTAGGATAGAAACAGGTCATTTTTTCTTTTTCTTTTTTTTTTTTTTTTTTAGATTTTCATATTTACACATGCACATGGTACTGATGAAATAGTAGTACTGCAGCAACTATTTTGATGAAAGCAATGTATTTTACAGTATTCATGGTCTTTCTTGCTGTTGTGCTCTTTGGTTTGTGAAATGGAAGTC
Source organism: Anseranas semipalmata (assembly GCA_013399115.1). Classification (NCBI taxonomy): domain Eukaryota; kingdom Metazoa; phylum Chordata; class Aves; order Anseriformes; family Anseranatidae; genus Anseranas; species Anseranas semipalmata. Next base: position 178,210 of record VXAA01000774.1, read on the forward strand.
ATTTCTCCTCCCTGTTAAAATATGACCTAAGCAACCTCAAAGAACTGAATGCAACCCACAAAAAGAGCAAAAAGTGGCTGCTTGGCAATGCATCATTAACTCCAATTCATTAACAGCCACTGTGAATCCCCTTGCTTCTAATCATGGCAATAATAGAATACACATCTACTTAGCTTCTCTGGGGTATTTCAGAGATCATTAGTTAATGTGTATAAAGCAGTGTATGAGTGAATGTGTTAATAACAAAAGAAAGAATTTTTAACAACATAAGTAAGGGATAAATGTGGCTATGCTATGTTTCCTATGACTGTGTTTGCTGTATTACTGATTTACATATACAAATCCAGAAAAATATTTCCATTCCAGTAACTTCTAGGTGACAGCTTTGATCAGAGACCTATTCTGACTGGTACCATTATGCTTGCATAGTTCTCATCCCATAAAGCTTGGGATGCAGCAAATCTTTAGTCTCTGCTGGGGGTATATATCTTTCAGAATATTGCATCTATCTCTGTATTTTTAAAAAACATACTTCAGGCTCACTTAACATTTGCTTTTTAGTTTTGTTTCTGTTTTCTCTGTTGTAGAAGAGGGAGAGATGTAATAATTAGAAGTCAGAAATCCTTACAGCCCTCTGATGAGGATCAGGAGGTAGCAAAAAAAAGGATCCAGATAATTCCGCATAGTAATGCTCCGTGCAGAGGGAATGTGGCCAGAAAAGTGTTCTGCTAATTAATCTTATTTTTCTTAATAAAGCACTAAATATACTCTCTCTGCATAAGGCAATGAAGAATATTCACATCTCTCAATTTACCTGCAAAGTAGCTGTCAATTTGTTAGCTGAGTAGCATCAAACAAACCAAGATTTCAAAATGGCAACACAAGCTTTCCTCCTCTACCCAGAACAGGATTATTTGCGTTACATTTGACCTTTCACTTCAGTCTCTTTTCCCACATTACTGAAGGACAGTGTCTGACAGCTGAAGAGTAACTAAACTTTCAGGAATGAAGTAAAGGTTGTATTTAGCATCAGGAGTGCAATCAGTTGAATTATGAAAGATTTTGTGAAAATGTTCTCACTCTGAGACGCTGTCTATTAGTAGAATGAGTTCTGCTTGCTCGAAGATGGGTTTCAAGTGAGCGAAGAGCTAATGGGTCGGGAGAATAAAGTTTTGTATATTTCTGAGAGCAAATATGACCATGTGTGTTGCTGACACCTTCTTAGGAACTGCACTGCATGCATTTTTAAACTATATTATTGGATTGGCTTTCTATGTACAAAGATCTCCTATGGACTGGCAGTGCCAAGAAATGAGGGGGTCTCAGTCCATTTTCTACTTCAACTAGCACCCACTCAACAGAAGCCTACCTTCTCTGCGAGCTCCATTCACATCCCATGTTAGCAGACTGGTACCAGCAAGCCAGCTGGCAAATTCTACAAGAAGTGACTAATTTTCCAAGGCACATTAGGAGACCCTTGTAAGTTGTTTTACGTTTCTTTCAGCTATTGGTCTCCTGTTAGTCATAGGGAAACTATTTTTTTAGGAAGAGTTTAGTTTCTACTTCGTCAGTGTTGAAGGTGGGTAGAACATCACTCAAGAGTATTTTGGCTCAGTGCATTTAGAGATCACAGCAGCTTAAAATTACAGTAATTCTGTGAGTAGTTCTGGACATAACGTACCAAGGAGGTCTCTTGGATTTGCACACTTGGTTCATTGTGGGATGAAGGCCTGCTGGTAGGAGCTGAATGGGAACTTCTACATAAACAGACTGACTCAGACATTAATCACAGAGAGACCTACAAGCTCTTCTTTTTGCTGCTGGCTTGCTTTGAAGCCTTTTTCTTATTTTCTGGCAAGAAGCTATATTTTGCAGTGTCTTCTTCTCATTTCTATTCATAGAATCATGGAATGGCCTGGGTTGAAATTGGTAGCAGCTAGCATCCAAGATATGTTCACATCCAGCCTTCCCAAGTTATTAGTTTTCCTTCAGTTTTCCGTTTCAATCAAATACTGTTTTATTGTCTTTTGAAAATCCTATGAGCTACTTTAGAGCTATCTATTAATATACACTGCTTGTTTTCACATGGCTAGTGAAGCTTCTGAGTTTAGACTAGCTAGACTTCTTCTGTATTCTCTGTTTTCAGAGAACAAGACCTTCTAGCCTGTGCTGCCTGCATGCTGCATTTGTTGATCCCAAGAAAAAAAACTTCCCATCTCCTGGGTTGATGTTTGCTGTCAGATGGGGCAGAGGCAAGCCTAGTAGTCCTGCTATGTACCTTTATCCTCTGAGGCTTTCAGCCCCTGGCTCCAAGGTATTCTACAGCCTTGGGAGCAGCAGAGGCAATCAGCTATGCATCATCATTTCATGCTTCTCGTATCTTGCTAGAAGCAATAGCTCCAAAGATTAAAGAGGTCAGGAGTATGCTTGCATTGCCAACGGGACAGTCAGATAAAGCAGGGGAAAAGTATACCAGTAATGGTAAGATGGGAAGCAGAAACACTGCTGAATCTCTTTGAAATGCCTCACTGCCTTCTGTCATAAGAAATAGGATGCTTTATATTTTTGTGTATTTTACATTCTACATTTTTTTTGCTGTTGTCTTTCCCCACCTTCTTTTCAGAAGTAGGCAAGGCCCATACTGGTGTGTCTTCTGCCCTTCTCAACACTGTAAGCACCCGTCCTAGTAGGAAGCTTGCTCATTTCTCCTTGCTTTGGTTTCTGTGCATTTCCATAGGGAGAATGAGATATTCATTAGTCAGTGGCTTTTGTTCCACAAGAGTAACACCTGGTAGTGTCCTGCCATGATGTGAAACAGCTGCAGCTCTTCTGCTGTAGCTGCCTTAGTACAGGTGTGCGTGCTGCCTGTGCAAGCTCGTTATTTTAATGCCCAGGACTGGAGCAGCAACTGTATCAGTGCACCGCAGTTGAGATTCAGATAGTGCCTGAATTGTCTTCAACAAAACAGAGGGTGCAGGGAACTGTGGCAGAACTTGTCACTGAACCCCAGTTTTCTGGCTTGCTGCAGAATAAGCTGGTTCAATAGCATGCACTAAGGTGTGTAAACTTCCATGTGGGCTCCTTTCGTTGCATTTCTTGCCTGTTCCTGAAGGGCTTGATCCTGCTCTGTCAACTGAGAACTTTCACTTGTCAGGAGAGTTTTGCATAGCAGAAGCCTAGATATCTGTTCTGTTTCAGTAGCTGGATGGAACAAATGAGACCAATACTGTTGACTGGTGGATTGCCAGGTGCCATCAAATGCTCTAAGTATGAACAACAGAGAAAAGTAGGAGAAAGGAGGAAATAAAAAAAAATCTATTCATTTCTATTTAGCCTATATGATTCTTGATGAACTAACAAGGTAAAAGATGTATAGATGAAACTGTGGTATTTACCTTTTAGGTTTCATCATGAAAAGATGATTTGAAGATGGTATCTTAAATCTTTAGTTTTGAAAACATGTATATATACTGTGTCATGAAATTGATAGTATAAGCTCTTATGTTCATCTGCTCATCCTTTTAAGAAGACTTTTCTTTGTGGGAAATATTCCAAGCATTTTTGTCTTTCAGTGCCCACAGAGGCGGGTGTAGGGTTCTAGGCTGCCCTTCTTAATAAAACCTGAATATAAGAACGCTCAGACTGCTGAGCTTAGCTTTCAGAAAGAAAAATAATTGCAGATATTTAATTAACCTAAGTCTGAAGCCAGACACAGCAGGTAATTTTTACACTCTGATAGATGTGAGATCTAAAGTGTGAAATTTCATTTTAGCTTGCTGTCACAGGACTGCTAGACTTCCTGCTATATTCACCACATTTTTCTGTTAAGCAATATATACCATGCTACTGTATTATCTGAGCTCATCAAGAGGTTCTGCTGTCAACATGTCGAGCTTCTCAGCTGATAAGTAGTTTCCTATGTCTTACAAGGGAGTAGTTGGCAAGTTTGGACATTATGGGGAGATGGAGCAAAAGGAATATTTGTTCTGTTATAGCTTGCAAATGTACAGTAAATGGTATTGTAGAGCTACTAGCACGTAAAATATAGTTGTGGTTTTGATAACTCCAAAATGGCTTTGACTCAAGGAGAAATGAGATTAACAGATTGTTGTGTCTACAACCTAAAAGTGGTTTTCTGTGCATGTGTGCATATGTAAACACAAGTATGTGCATGCACATTACTAAAGAAGATTTTTCTTTAGTAAAACCCTTTATGCTTTGGAAAATCCAGACTGATTGAATAGGGGATTCTAAGGTCATCAGAAACTAGAGAGGGTAAACCTGTGTGTTTGAATTTCTACAGGCTTTTTTTGTTTGGTTGTTTGATTTGCAGCTGGTGTCATTCTGTCATTTAACTATTTTGCATTTGTTTTGAAGCTTAACATTAACAGAAATGTATTATGATAAATCTGCATAGGAGTACAAAGCTACTCATCTTTTCTATTTACAACCTCTACTGGATGTAGCTGTAAAAAAATAAAATAAAATAAAATAACAATAGGAAAGTAGCATGGCTTGGATAAGTGTTCTTGAACTTCCAAGTTGTCCTATGTCTGGGTCTTATTTTGTGGGCAGATTTCTAGCCCAGAAGTCGCAACTTACAGTGCTTTCAAAAAGATTGGAAGTCTCTGTCTGCATGCCATGTCACATTCAGAAATTTGCAGGATGTGGCTGTGCACGTTGTTTGTTGTCTGTAGCTCTTAACTATGCTGTCATACTGCCCTGTCTCTTTAGATTTAACTGTTATAAACTGAAATGGATTGCAAACCTGGTGTCAGTTTTCAAGTCAGGAGGGGTTTCCAGGAGTGATGAGAGCTTCTCTTTGTTTGTTGCTAGGTTTGTTTCTAGGCTGTTAGTGCTATTAAGTAACTATGGAAGTTTAGCAAACCATAAATATCCTTTAATTTATTCCTACACCAACCATTTTAACATCATCGTTGCCTCATTTTGTAAAATCTCTCCTACCTCTTTGCAGACATCAAGTACTACACAGACTTTTATGTGTCTAAAGACCTTCAACAATATATTATGTAACTTCACTGCATCATTGTTGTTACTATCTGCTTGCTCATGTTGTCAGCACTTGTCAAAAATGGAGTGCAATGTTGAACTACCACCCTATTGTATTATGAGTTGCTGTTATTTATTACTGAAAATGAAGAAAATCTTTTTAATATAAAGTCTTAAATCAGAGCTATTTCACATTAATCCCAGCTGAAATGTTAGTCATTGCCATGGCACTACGCTGGTTGTGAAGTTGGCCCAGTAAATCAAGTCACTGGAGCTGAGTGACTCAATTTACTCCCTGTATTACCAAGAAGCCTGGAGATAGTCATTATGATGAAAAGCACATCACTACTTCAGATATTGCTAGCATGCATGGTGTTGGGACCCTGCTCTGTGACTCTAAGGCCAAAGCATGCTCTATTACTTCCAGATGTCCTGGAGCTAAAAAAAATAATCTGTGAAATCTCTGAAGTGGAGTGGAACTCTTAACACAATTCCAACTTCTTCGTCCATACACACATTCTCCTTGGATTATCCTGATTTGCTTCAGACCAGACAATTTCTGTATATGCATTAATGTTGGAGGAAAACTGCTTGTTGTTCAAGTATCGCATCTACTGACCACCAAAGTGAAAAGGTCAGGTTGTTCCTAACAGCTCCAGTCATACTCATGGGATTATTTATTTGCTAATGATTAACTAACAACAAATTATATACAGATGTTTTCAGGCAAAGCACACACATTAGAAATATTTTTTTTTTTATGTATTGTGATTGCATGCATAGTTTGTGGAGTCTCTGTCCCATATCCTGGGCGGGGTGGAAGACAATTGTATGAAGATACCGTATTCAGGCATCACCAGTGTTGGGTCCATTTTAAACTCATAAAACAGTTAATAGATTGAGGAAGCAGACTGAGATTGAAATAGTCTGTGACCACTTTGTATTGCTTCTTCTGACCTCAGCTGTTCTCTGAAGCAACACGGGAATTTTCCTTTCTCGGCATGACCCAGGTTAATTATGAATCCTCCAGAATCTTGATTAAAGAAAACTGTCTTAAGTATGATTGGACATTTGCACCCAAGATTAAAAATTTATATTCAGAAAGAGGCTAAAAAAGTATTTTGTCTTAAAGGAATCTCGCTGTCTGTATTTTTGTTTAAAAAATGCTATTTCTTATTAATTGCATTTTTAGAGCTGGTTCATTCCATTTAATATATCTAAAAAATGTATATGAATACTGTGACCTTCTTGTTTACAGAAATAACATCCCCTAGGTAAAGTTATGAACATGCATCGGGTATGAGAAAACTCAACTAAACCAGACTAAGTAGAAAGAGATGCCAAAGAGACCATTTGTGAGTCTAGACATATGTTGATATGCATAGTCCTTTGCTCTTGCATTAAACTCTTTTTTATTTTTTCTTTTCATTTTGTGCTGTTGATTTGGAAAGGCAAATATCTCAACAGATTAGCTTTTGGAATAGCTACTGTCCTAGTTGGGTATGGCATGGAAATCTTAGTAGTGCTGCAAACTATAGTGAAATATTAACCTGCCGTGGTGTACCCAACTCTCGCTGCTTGTGCTCCATTTTGCTATCTCTTGTTGGCATCCTGCAGCCATGGACCTGCTCTGGGCAGCAGAAGTAGCAACAGTGAAAGAGGTTCAGATATGCATTCCCCTTCCCATTGATGTGGCTTTGATAACAGTCCAATTTCCAGCATTACACCATTGTAAGATGAATGCAGATTTGGCATCATTAAAGCCTGTGGAACATGGGGTATTAGTTGTTTGTTAAATATCAGCTCAATTGTATCTGCTCTTGGGGGAGAAAGCCTTACTTCATGCTTCTGTTGAGGTTGTGTGGGTTTTCTTTTGCAGGAGCAAAGTATTTTGTTGGTAGGATTCCCTCCTTTTCCATTGCTTGTTAGTCCTTTGGCATATACCCCTGGCACAAGACCATGGCTTTGTAATGCAATGATGCAGATCGTCCTTTGTGTCTGATCTAGAAGAGACTGTTACAGTCATCAGTAACAGAGCTTTACCCTTAAAGCAGCTTTTGTACTTGTGTCTGCAGAGATGTTTGGTGTGATTCCTGGCTGGGTGTCCAAAAGGTGCTTTTTTTTTTCATGTTACAGTTGGAGATGAGTTAGCATCAGTGAGATGTGTACTGCTGCAAAGATGCTGTGTTCAGCAATTGAGATGGCACCAGTGATTACTTTCCTGCTCTGATTAGTGACTAAACTGTTAGACTTGCCTGTAATTAATCACTTGAATTGGACTTCAAGAAGTCTGTGTGGGCTTTTCTCCGCAATTTAGTGGCTTTCTCAACGCCAGTCAGTTTTGGAAGCAACAGGAACCCCAGGCTCTCCTTAAACTCCATAGAGGTCAGCTCACTGGAACTCCTGACCACGGTTCAGACTTCAAATAGTTTTCTCTTACAAGATGCTTAATTTGTTGTAGCTTAATTGGTTGGGAAATAGTTAATGCTCAGTGTTGATTGTTTATTCCTTAAAATGAAGGGGGAAAAAAAAAGTGTAAGATTCTGCAGGAAACATAGTTTTTTTTTTTATTTGATTGAGTGTAAAAAAAAAAAAAATCAAAAAAGAATGCATGCAGTTCTTTGTACTTTGAAATAGACATCCAAAGGTTCAGTAGGCATTACTGGAATCTCTGCAGTTACCTTAAAGGAGGCTGTAGTGAGGTGGGGACTGGTCTCTTCTCCCACATGCCATGTGATAGGATGAGAGGAAATGGGCTTAAGTTGTGCCAGGGAAGGTTTAGGTTAGATATTAGGAAAAAATTCTTCACTGAAAGGGTTGTGAGGCATTGGAACAGGCTGCCCAGGGAAGTGGTTGAGTCACCATCCCTGGAGGTGTTCAAAAAACATGTAGATGTAGAGCTTAATGACATGGTTTAATGGTGGACTTAGTAGTGTTAGGTCATAGGTTGGACTGGATGATCTTGGAGGTCTTTTCCAACCTGAACGATTCTGTGATTCTGTGAATTACACCCTTTGACACTAGAAATCCTCTGGTTTTTAATTAAATCAGAAGAGAATAAATACTGTTATGAAATCACACTCTTAAAAATACATTTAAAAAATCTGAAAAAAAATAAATCAATATTCCCTAAGTTGAAAGGAAAATAACTTAGCAGTTTCTGTAAGGGAATATCCTGAATGTAAACTGGAATCTGCTTTTGAATTTGGAACCTAATAAAAGCCATCCTAAATTTGTTAGGACAGTGGAGATTCAGGGATCTGTCTGAACAGAGGATTGCAGAATTGTGGCTTCTATTTGTGTCATGATCTCAAAACATCAATTTGTTCAAGCAGATTAAACAAATACAAGATTTTTTTTGACGATGATTAGCATGACATCAGCTGGGTGCAAGATTATTGTATTTTTTTCTAAAGCTAACTTAAGAAGGGGAAAAAATTAGAAGAGACATAAATCGGATCCTGTAATAAGCAAATACCATTGCATTCCTCATGGCTTTTTGTAGTGGATGAGGCCCTGAGCAGCGTGATTCAACTCTGAAGCTGGCCTTGGTAACTGTATGCTGCCTGACTTGGACTGCTTTATTATAGAAAATAGAAAGTATATGTTTTCTTACCTTTCTTCTAACCCTACAAGGTTAAGCCAATAACTAAGAGAAAGAGCAGATTGCTTTAGAAATTCGTTATTATGGCTGTGTTTGGTGTTTCCATTGCCATAAGATCAAAACGGTTTTGAAAATGCACTTGTTTTCCTACCTTTTGGAGACAGACATTTTAGATGGTCTTAGACAACATGGGAATAACTGTCAGCTATGCCTTGCTAGAAATACTTAATGAAATCTGGCTGCACAAGTAATTTTTAGGAACACTTCAAAGTAGTGTGTTTTTTTTTTCTTTTATTATTCTTCTAGAAGGCAGCAAACATCTAGCCAAAAAAAAAAATAAAGCCCTGTTTGGATAACTCAAACAGAGAACCCAAATGAAACGACATAATAAATTTACGTCCACATCTGGAAATCTCAACAGCTATTTTTGCATTAGTCTGTAACTATAATACAAAGCACTAATGTATAGTGATGCAGTTTGGAAATGTTCTGTGCTACTGAAGTGTGGGAAGGAGAGTAATTACTGTTAAACATTGTGGTAATCTACAAGTCTGTCATGCAAAGTACTTCATAAATGTACCATTTTTTTTCTAGCAGAATATTAGGTGAGGTTAGGTAAGATTTGATCTTCTAAAAGTGAGTTCAAAGCAGGTATCCACTGACTGGAAATGGTCTTACATTTCTTCTTTTTGTTTCCTTATGCTCAGTAGAATTTGTATGTCCTGTAGTGACTAAGGACTTCTCTCCTTAATTTGTCTGCTTTGCAGGATATGTTATACTCTTAAGTGTTTAGTCACCTCCATCTTCATCTGCCTGACCTAACACGTACTTTTGGACTTGCACACCCTCTCACACACTTCCAGGTTCTTCAAATTTGTCTTGTAATATTGCTCAGTTTTTCCCAACCTGAACGAAATGTGACATTTTATTATAAATAAATTATCTAATAGTTTAACCTGTTTATACAACTTCCCAAGTGGTCACATCTTTGATAAGAAGAGGTTTTTAATAGGCCTGGACAAGCCTATTACATTCATTTATGCTGTGATCTAGGCCATAGCTGAAAGTAGGCTAATACCTGAATTCACTCAGCCAGAATACCCACAGCTAATAATTTGTAAAATAGAGTCCTTGAGAAGTTTTTCTGCTTGACCCACTTTCTAAATTGGATGGTACACCTGATGATTTGTTACAGATTTCTTTCAAAAGAAATTTGGGTATTTTCATTTAATGCTAGGTACTGCAGTCCCAGGTAGCACTGGGAAAATGGGAGCAATATTTTGTTCGCCTTGAGTCCCTCAGCTGGCCTGGATAATAACCTCTTTAGAAATATTTAGTGTTTTTATGTAGCGGTACAGTTACTGTGAAAACTGGCAGAAGGGTAGGAAAGAGAAGTCAGGTCTGGGTAGATGCACCAAGTGTAGACATGGATAATGATAGAACATTAACACAGGTTGTAGATTGTTTTTCATTGTTGAGAATGCTAATGCCTTTGGGATCACAGTCCAGCTAAGCACATTCCTGAGTTGCTGCAATGAACAATGTATACCTTGTAAGGGCTGATCTGTCGTCTCTCTTGGTTCACATAACAGATGGTCAATTTTCTGGGGTGAAATACTTCACTCCATCCTTAGGAAGGCATCAGAAGGTGTGGGCCACTGGACAAGCTATTTTTCTCTCACAGCCCCATGAGATGAAGGGAATTTTATCTACCATCACTTATAGCCAAGGTTCTTAGAGTGCTTTAAACTCTTTGCTGTTGTTCAACTATGTTGGTCCAAGCCAAGGACTCATCAAGTAAGATGTTTCTGTATGAAGACTTGCATTTTGTGCTCTAAGTGTAGTTACTTAACTGTATCTGAATGGTTTACTAGGTCTCAGAAATGTAGAAGGGTTGGTGAGAACAGGGAACCTTGGCAGACTGTAAAAGTGCAACAAATGCTACATTTCAGTTTCTGTGTATTTGTGGTTTTGGAGCTGAGGAATTAGTGTAGAGTTGACTCATGTTGAGAAATTGAAATGGCCAATGCTGCCTCTGAAGCTTCTGCAGAAGTGATGATTTTCTGGGGGACCTGGAGATAGTCACAGAGTGGAAGGGAAAGTCACAGGTTGGAAGGGATCTCTGGAGATTGTCTAGGCCAACCCCACTCCTCAGGCAGGGTCACCTAGAACACGTTGCACAGGATCAGGTCCAGGTGGGTTTTGAAGATCTCCAGAGAAGGAGACTCCACAGCCTCTCTGGGCAACCTGTTCCAGTGCTCTGTCACCCTTACAGTAAAGAAGTGTTTTCTCATATTCAGCTGGAAAACACTTTCCCGTGTTTCAGTTTGTGCCCGTTGCCTCTTCTGTCTCTGGGCACCACTGAAGAGTCCGGCCCCATCCTCTTGACACCCTCTCATAAGATAGTTGTATATGTTAATAAGATCCCCTCTCAGTCTTCTCTTCTCCAAACTTAACAAGCCCAGCTCTCTGTCTTTCCTCATAAGAGAGATGTTCCGTTCCCTAACCCTCTTTGTAGCCCTCTGCTGGACTCTCTCCAGTAGTTTTATGTCCCTTTTGCACTGGGGAGCCCAGAACTGGACACAGTACTCCAGATGTGGCCTCACCAGGGCTGAGTAGAGAGAGAGGATCACCTCCCTCGATCTGCTGGCAACACTCCTCCTAACGCACTCCAGAATACCATTGGCCTTCTTCACCACAAGGGCACATTGCTGGCTGTCATGGTTCTTGAGCATTTGGGTGATGCCTCTTGTTTCTGTTTCACATTTTGTAGGTTTGTTTCAAAGCATTTATTTATATTTTATGTGAGCCTTTCCCTTGCAATGGAAGTGTTTCAAGTATGCTGTGAACTTTTCAGCACTTCAAAGATAGGTGGGATGTTTCATCAGTTAGCCTAATAGAGAGAGGGGCTATTCTACTAGGATTCATTTCAGCCTTGTTTGAATTGGATGGCTGGGGACATGCAGGCCTGAAAGGCCATTGCATCTAATTAAAATACTTAACTGGGACACTTCATGTGGGAGCCTAGTCATGTCAGCCCCCTTGTATAGTCAGTGGAAGGGGTCAAGGATCTCCAGAGAGCATTTCAAACAACCTAACCTGTTCGTGGATTGTCAAGAAAGCATATGACACCTATGTTCCTTAGAGTTAAATGGGATGAGTTTTGGCTTTAACACCCAATAAAACAGGTTGATGACCTACACAGGAGTGTGATACTGCAGTCTTGCAGAGCAATGTCATTGCACTATATCTTCCTTGAAAATGAGTGTTCTCCATGGATTTACTCCAAACCAAGACAATAGGAAAAGACTGAGCACATTGCAAGGTGATAGCTGACAAGAAATGAGACTGCTTGGCACAGTGGAATTACAGTGGAAAACGCAGCATTTGAACCTGCAGTGTTTGTGAGGAGATCCCTACTTTGTCTCGTAGGGATAACTGCATATCTTCATGGCTTCCATTTCGTAGTGAATGAGATAAGTGCTCTTCAACAGCACAGTGAAGCATCGCCTGCTAGGAGTCTTGGACAGCACATGCTATGTTCTAAATTGTGACCTCTGTGTACAGCTGTAGTATAATATAAAGGGTAATGTTGAGCTTGATATCTTTAAGCTTCTCAAACTAATGTTTTGTGTGTGTGTGTTTCTGTTCATAACAAAGGCTAGAAAAAAAAATCATCTTTAAAATTACTAATGACTGACCTAATGTGAGTTGCTATAGCTTACAGACTGGGAAAAGTTATCTCTGACTATAGTTCTCTAATAACTGATCTTTCTTATCTCAAAAGCCTTAAAGCCTTATTTTTGCATCTTCTCAGGTACCTTCTGCAGGAAGTTAAAGGAAGGACAAAACAAGAAAGCACCATGTCTTCAGTCTCAGCTTATTACAATGGAAAGACCGTACTTATCACAGGAGCTACAGGTTTCATGGGCAAAGTGCTGGTGGAAAAGCTTCTGCGCTCCAGCCCTGAAGTGAAAGCAGTTTATATTCTTGTAAGGCCAAAGGCTGGACAATCAATGCAAGAGAGAGTGTCCAACATGTTCAAATGCAAGGTAAGTTTCTATATTTTATTCTAGAATCTAGTCTGAAATCCATTTAAGATTGGGTGAAGCAGAGGACTTCAGTTCATAAGAACACCTTCTACTGTAATCTTTGTATATTTTTTGTTGGATCTAAAAAAAGAAAAGTATACACAAATGAACCTGAATCTATCTCATGTAGATGGGTGGTACAGGATTTTCCACAATAATAATGTAATTCTTTTTTTTTTTTCCTTTTTCTGCATTGGTGTCTGAGATTTTTTATTATTATTATTATTATTTTTTCAGAAACATGCTACATTAGCAAATGTCCTTTTTTGGCAGGAAAAGCGGCATTTTGCTTTCATGAATTAACTCTTTTCCTTCCACGCTTTCAAAACTTAACATTTGAATATTTTCATGCAAACATGAAACTGAATGAGCCCATTACACCCTACTCCTTGCGCATATTAGGGTGTTAAACTTGTTTCATAAGACAAGGCCTAGGGGCAACATAGAGCAGTCTGTGCTTTGCTGCAGTAGGGCATCTGCCATCTTCTGATGTCAGCTACAGTTTCACCTCACTTAGGAAATGATAAAATACTGTTGCATTTGGGGAAAAAAAAAAAAGTTTTCCAAACTTACATACAGCAGAACACGTAGGCTAAGTCAGCCCTGTGAGCTGAAGAACAGACTTCTGACTTCTACCCATATGGCTTGTTTCAATTGAGCTTGTAGTTTGCCACCCCAGTGAGGAGAACCCAATCTCTAGCATTAGAAGGATGTCAAAGCCCTCTGCTACATTGAATGTAGCGATTTGTAAGGAGACACTAGTAGACCAGTTATCTAGAGTGGTTCTCAGGAGCTTAGGCCAGTGGTAAGGTCATGAACTTCCTCAGACTCCTCCAGCTGTGATAAGTGCCAGATCTGGTTCAAGCTAATTCTTCGTGCTAGTGTGCATTGTACATAGACAATGTGGCATGAGAGGATGGGACAGATCTGGCCCTAGCAGGCAAGAAATCACTTGGAATTAATCTAAGACATGTCAACGTATCTTTAGAGTATTGGTCTAAAACTTCAAATAGGACTTGACTGGAAAAGTACTCCTACTGGAGTTGGAGGCAAAATAAGTCTATAGATACTAAGAGACAAATAGAGCTGGGAGAAGGCTTTTTTTCTTTTCTTTTCTCCATTGTTTTGAGGCATCCAAACAATGAGCTAGAAAAATCTTAAATATGCCCAACAGCAGTTTGATTTATTTTGTGTGTTTTCAACAGAGGGTAGATTATTTTACTGTATAAGAGAACTTTGGCATTCATAAGTGCTATAAAAGGAAACCATCATGCTGGTTGCTTTTTGCAAGTCTGTCAAATGCACAGTTTTTCATTACTTTTCCTTTCAATGAAAATTTTTCAGCTTTCATCACTGACAACTGTGGATAATGGTTTTCATCATCAAACAGCAAAGTCCCAAATATGTCATGCTTGCATGTTTTTTTTTTTTTTGCATTTTGGTGTTTTTCTTTGATTTTTTTTAACCACTAAGAAAATGAGGAACCAAGCTATTTTTCGAGGACTTCTACAAGCTTTGTTTGCATTTTTAGTATAAATATTACTGGCTTATTTCTTCAGTTTGTCAGTGCATCTTAGTGTTGTTGTTATCTCTAGGTGAGGTTCCCTGGTAGCTGTTTTATTGATGCAGCTGTACTAGATGTACCCTTTCTTTCCTAGCCCATGTCAGCAGTTTTAGACATGGCAACAGCAAACAGGACTTGATAACCTCTCCTTGAACCTTTGACAGACTGCTTCTATGATTTTCAAACAAATAAAAGGAGGAGGCAAGTGTCTAAGCCTTCAAAGGAAAAAAACTCAATGGGTATGATTACAACTCATTCAGGCCCCCTTAGGAGGAGGATGTCTTTTTGATGCTGTTCTGTTAAAAATAAAGCAATAAGATAACAACTGGGTCTTGTGAGAATGCAGCTGTCTTCCATTCAGGAAAGACTGAGGGCCACAGTGTTGAGGTTTCACATTTCTTCTATGTACCTAGATATTACGTCTTTTGTAGATAAAGCATACTGCACAAGGCCTTGGTCCAAAACCAAGCAAGGTTCTTGCTAAGGATTAATCCCTTATAGTTTAATAGTTTCTAAAGGAAGAGAGAATCTTTACTTTGATTACTATAATTTCATCGTCTGTCACCTGTATCGAAGTGAGCTCCACAGTGCTGAGACACTGTTATGCATAGTTAATGCATGAACAGACAACAGCTAAGCAGCAGGATATGAATGTTGTACTGTAAGTGCAAGGAACAGCAACTTCTGTTGACAGACTTTTGTTCAATTTACAGGGTCCATACTTCCAACAGACACATCTCACACAACAAAAACTTTGAAAACCCTTGTTGTGAATTGGTCAACTGTGCTATGCTGTGGACCAGGGAGCAGTGATGAGGCTCAAAGCACTGTGGAATAGCCTCTAGAACATTTTTCCTTCGCCCATGGGATAGGAAAGGGTACAACAGTCTTTGCTGGAGAAAATATGCAGAAATGTATATATGTACACGTGGATGTCACTTACCAAAATGAAAGGCTAAGAAAACAAATAGGCTTAGGTACTTAAAAATGTTAATATAATAATAATAACAAAGTTTAGGTCTGTTTTGAACTAAACAATCAAACCATCTCAACAGTGTCTTGCAGTAAGGGCCACGCTGCTTCTAAGGATCCTATTTAGTCAGGCGTCAGGTGGGCATGTTTGTACAGTGTATTTTCCCTCAGTGGCCTTATCTAGAAGGGACCAACCAGGAAGTGGTTCCTGAAAGGTCCGTGGAGACAGGAGGAAGGCCACAGTGCGCTATGGCTGGCCTCCCACTTCTGCAAATCCTCTTGACTCCACCTGTAGGAACTACTTTTGGTGCTGATCCCAGCTACAGGCTTTGTAGAAACCAGGATTTAGAGGAAGAATGTGATCTTCCCTAAGGCAGAAACCTGACTTGTCAAAGACAATTCCATGTGAAAATGTTGACAGCCTTTGTTTTTTTTTTTTTTCTAGAAGTGATACCGTTAATTGCAGATTGTTTCCAGTTAAGTCAGCTGTATGTCTTTAAACCACATAATCAGTTATTCACAATCTAGAGAGTACACTTGCCATTTAGAGTTTTGGTTCGCATTCTCTAGTTTGGGGAACCTCTGAGCTACATATCAAATAAAAATGCAAGAAGGGCTTATTCCAAGTCTGTATGCAACATTTGCATTTGACATTCTTGATCATAATCATTGATGAAGAATGCATATATTTGAGTATGCACACAAAAATTTAGAATAAGATCCTGTCCCTTCCTTATGTGTGTGTATATATAATTTCTAATCTCTACTGCATAATTATTCTTTTCCCCCACATTATGTTGAATTTAATGCAATACAGTATTTGTATATGTTCTTAGGAGAAAATAGTTTATTTACATTTTATATGTAATCTTCTCTACTGACCAATCACACATTCACTTTAAAATTAACTCTTTTTTCTTTTATATTGTGCCTTGACCCAGTATTATCCTCTGGAATTTCTCATTTTCACATCCAGAAAGGAAGTTTCTCAGGAACCAGAGGACTAGAGAAAAACAGGTTGCCAGCTTCTAAATATTCTAGACAAGCAGATAAAAATAGTATTTAGGATGAAATAAGATGAAAGTAGAAAAGTAGATTGGTAGGAATTAGTTGTGCTGCCTAATGTTAAGGTTCTTCATGTAAGGTCCTCTGGAGACTCCTGGTTTTTGGTAGTACTTAACAGTATTTTGAAAGAAATTGCCTATCATTTTTTCTCTCTCTTCATATACCTCTTAGCACAATCTGTAAAAAATTTTGTGATTTCCATCATTATATTTATAGGGGTCTAAACTTTGAGGCACTACATCTGTGAACTGCCTTGTTCAAGTGTGTACATGTCTGGAATTTGTCAAATTCTAAATCAAACGAGTAAAATTATATATATGAAAAAATAATAATTGGGTTAGAAATCAGAATTCTTGCAATGTATTCTGGAGTAGCTGAACAGATGGCATCGAAATATAATACAATACTGGTTTTCCTCAGATCTTGTAAAATTAGTTTTACATGAAGTTGTGTTATTGCATTAATATGAAATGTATAATGAACATATCCTTAATTATCTCAGCATCAATTCCAAAATGAACATGTGCGTTGAGGAATCTGTGGTGCATGGTGAACTTGCCTGTTTATGCATAGAAATGTTCTGTTTTCCAGCAGTGAGTCCCTAAGGGAATCAAACTATTACCCTGTGCTTAATGAAATGCCATGTTGGCATGGCACAGAGAGCAGCTATTACACACACGCACAAAAAAACACATTTTGCTATAGGCTTCTCCTTGGATGTGTCCATAGATGAGGATCACAAAGCAAAGCTTGACAGATGTTTTATTCATTAGCCGATAGGAGGTGTATATTTAGCAGAGGTAGGACAATGTTTGGGTGTTCTGTGTCTCTGATTCCTCCTCATGCCAAAATAGGCAGGAATGCTTGGAGATGGGTGTCTCAAATTCCCTGGAGAGCAATTACTGAGCTAATGCTGAGTCACTTGTTGTAGATTTCAGTGTCTCAGGGAGAGCAGAGCATTTTCCATGCCCTGCATGTAGCAAACTGATGCCGCTTGTGGCTGCCAGGCTGTTTCTCAGGTCTATTTATCCAGTGCTCCTAATCAAAAAGGTCAGTCAAAACGGGGAGTGGAAAAGACTCTTGCAAATGTCCCTGATAGTTCAAAGAGAAGATGGGGAGGCTGAGAAGCTGTTGAAAAGGGGGAGCAGATATTGCAGGATTTGTCCAGAAATACTGTAAAATGCTACTGCTTTTTAATACTGTCTAACTATGGTTTACCCTCGCACGACTAACAGTTACAGTGGATATTACAGAGAGAGTTTCTCTCTTTTGCCTCTTTCTTACAAAGATTTGTCTGGAAGCCCATGTTATGATAGGACCCACCACGGAAAACTGAGCACAAGTCCAGCATTATCAGATACTTTTGTGCCTTCAGTTCTTCCTGGTCAAGTGTGCTACATTGATTAGCAAATATACAACAGGACTCTGTCAGCCCTATAAATTAAGCCAAATCATGCCATATTTCTCTTCTTCCACCTCCGTTGGGTATCCCTATCTCCTCTCCCTGGCTCACGCATCTTGATCATCACCATAAGCAGTTGAGGTTCTCCATGTCAAACCGGTGCAGTGGCACTCCCTCTGGAGCAGTGTCCCCTAAATCTGCTTGGCCACTCTAATGGTGCATGCATCAGTACCTGGAAGAGAATAACAAGGTTTTTGATTGATGGAGCAGGATCCCACTCACTCAGTAAGAGGTGTGGAAACTGCTAATGTGTGCAACAGAGGTGAAGATGTTTTCTGTTTTATTATTTATTTAGTTTTGCCTCATTTTGGTCAGTAGATTATTGGGCATAACTCTGGTATTTGTGTACCAAGGGAACTTTAACAAAAACTCATTTTTTTACTGACCCCATGATTTGTAAAATATGTGGTAGAGAGGAGCTAAATCTCAAGGGTGCTAACATAATAGACATGAATGCAGGCAAGGGTCTTGAATCATTCTGTGCCTCTTTCCTAAGCTAACACCATCTGCTGCCTTGTTCCATTTCATTTCTTTCTCTTTTCCAATTTGTTTGTGTTTGAAGAAGGCTGGTGAGGTTTTTCTTTGCATATAATCAGCTAATAGCCTGCTTCATGCAACACAAGAAAAGGCCAACAAGACAGCTGGTGCTTCCAGCAAGATAACCTTTCACACTGAACAACAAAAACAAAAAAAACACTGCAGCTCACTCGCATGACTCTGGTGTCACTTTCTGCTGTTGGATATTTGCAGCCCTGCTGCTGCTGCTCCTTGGCTCCAGGCTCTGTGTGAACATGAGTGTCTGGAACAAGCCATGTGCAGTGGCATTGCCTTTTCTGGGTGCTGCGCTGAAGTGCATGCTAAGCTGCAGCCTTGTATGGTGACAGCTCCTCCTCAACTGATACACATCCAACCCATATCATGACTCAGGGAGTGGAATCTCACCCATCAGCTTTCAGCTAAGTTGAGAGATCTGGCAGCCCTACCTGCTGGTTCATCTGTTGTGTTGCAAAGCCACGCATACCAGGAGGGTAACTGAGAAGCATAAAAGCACATCTTATTATCAATTATCATCAGCAGAACTTGGCTTCCTACACCTCCTTTCTCTGTTGCACTTGCACGGCTGTCAGCACAGACTGTGTTCTGTGGAAGTGCTAGAAGAGTAGCTAGGTGGAAATGGAAAGATTTTATTATTGTTATTGTTAATGCATGTTCAGATGTCAGAGGAGAAACCATGAAAAAAGAAAAAGGGAAAGAAAGGTGAT
The DNA here is from genome assembly GCA_013399115.1 of Anseranas semipalmata. Taxonomy (NCBI): domain Eukaryota; kingdom Metazoa; phylum Chordata; class Aves; order Anseriformes; family Anseranatidae; genus Anseranas; species Anseranas semipalmata. Next base: position 197,240 of record VXAA01000774.1, read on the forward strand.
GTTTGAAATTATGTCCTCCACTGCATCAGTCAGGTAAATTCAAGCTGTGATCAGCTGAGGAGGAAAGAATGTGTGTGTGTGACTGAGGCAATTCCCAGAGAAAATAGGTTTATCTCACATTTTCATAATCACAATGCAGTTTGCTACTTCTTAGTATACATGGATGCTGCACAATAATTTACAATTTCTCCACACACCATTTAAGTTGATCAGATGCATTCAAAGTTACAGATTTAGAACAAGATCCTGCATGTGACTAATGACAATATTATAAATAACTATAATTTTCTGTATATAGTGTATTTCTTTGCTAGAAATGTCAAATGTTTCTGGTGCATATGATTCATCTTGGTGCCCTTTTGTAAACTAATTCCCTTTGGGATACTTTAATTTAAAAATCTTGAAAATGGAGGCCCTCAGATCAAAAGTCACTCTGAAAACACTGGTCAGCTTACATATTTGAAAACGTTGTCATATCCATACTCTTTTTTTTTTTTTCAGGCCCACAGAGTCGTTCAGTAAGTTTCTGTGTATGTACAAAAGCAGCCATAGATACCTCATCAGATTTTTTTCTACACACTCAGAACATGAGCCCTCTAACGAGTTGATGTTGTTGCTAAAGAAAGGACTTACATTTTGGTTATGAGAAATTCTGGTGAACATCAAGGCATCCAAAAGGAGAGATGCTAGCTAAGTTCAAAGACAGGAGAGAGAAGGGGGGGGAGGGGGGAGAAATGCATCATGAACAAAAGAGTAGAGGGATAAGTTTATGACATAATGGTGACAGCAGTGGAAATCTTAGAAATGGGGGAAAAGCAGTACAGATGCAGAATTAAAAAGGACTAAGAGAAGACTGCAATAGTATGAAAACTTCAGAGATGCTGAGGAAACAATAAGGGGGGGGGAGAAGAGAGCAGGTCTGCAGAGGCTATCAGAAGATAATACTTGGAAAAAAATATAAAAAACATCAGAAAGAAAGTGTGAGGAGTGGGGCATTAGTGTTGGTGAAGGGGTAAGGATCTGGAATAGAATGGGGTTGAAGAGCCAGAAGAGGAAGAAAGTAATGGAGGAACAGAAAAGGATGTTGATAGGGATGAGGGAGAAGAGGAATCATCATTCTTTTCCAATATTAATATATTATAAATTTTATTTGCCTTATGTTGACACTCAAGACCTGTAGGTATCAAAACACAGGCCTTTGCACTAAAAATCTTTGGTGAAAAGACTGATCATAAGCAGAAAGGAGAGTAGTAGTTTAGGGTAATCAGAGAGCCAATAGGAGTGAATCAATACCACAACTTTTGAAGTTGTGGTATTGTGCCTGATTTAAAACTGGAACCCTTGTGTTTGTCATATAGCCCTGCTGAATTCATCAATTCTCCTATCTCAAGAAGACCAGACAATGTTTTCATGCTTATTCCAGTTTACGCCAAATACATTAATTTTCATTGAGCTTTTAGGAGTATGGGAGAAGAGTTTTCGAGAAGCTTTAACAACTTCTTTTCAAGAAGTTTTCCAGAACTTCCAGAAAGAAGGTTTTTGTCTTTCACTTAGATGTTGCTTTTAAATTTTTATGGTCATTTGTTGAAAAAGCAACTTAAGTTGTTGATGAACATCTACTAAACTAAACAGAGGTTATTCTTTACCCTTCGGTTTTAATTGTGTTGCTGAACAGAAGAGATTACATATGAGAACTACCTATCCTGTTCTCTTCTCTGCAGTTCTCGAAAGTTATTCGGAACTAATATGTTATTTTGCAGAACAAGCTCTGAACTCTTCCTTTTTTCTTTAACCTGTTAACATGTCTGTTCCCTTTGCTCTCCACCTGTGTCATGACATCATGAAGACATCCCTGTGGTCTGAGTAATTCTCTGTTCCTCCCAGTCACTAATATCAAGAGTTTGAAAGAGGTACTGTTCTCCAATTTGAGGGAAAAATCAAATCTCCTTCTTGTCATCTAATTAAGATCAATCTCTGATACAGTCACAATACAGTGGCCATTCCAGAAAATTTTATCTCCTATTTTAATCAGTAAGGAATCTGATAAAGGACACCACAGAGATGTTATTATTTCAAAAATAATAATTCTATTCACTGCAGTTCCAGCTAGTTATTTTGTGAACATGAAAATGCAAATCTTTTTCCTTCCTAACTTGTTTTCATACTCTTTTCTGATTCAGGGCAAAGGTGCACAGAGAATCACCAAGGTTGCCAGGGACCTCTGGAAATTTTCCAATCCAGCCCCCTGCTTTCAGGGCAGGTCAGATAGAGCTGCTTGCCCAGGACCAGTTGCCAGTTGGATTTTGAATATCTCCAAGGTTGGATTGTCCACCACCTCCCTGGGCAAGCTGTGCCAGTGCTCAGTCACCAGCATAGTAAAAAAAAAAAAAAAGTGTTTCATGCTGTTCAGGCAGAATTTCATGTTTCATTCTTTGACCATTGTGTCTTATTCTGTCAATTGGTACCCCAAGGAAGAGTCTGGCTCCACCTTCTTCTTCATTCCCACATCAGGTATTTATGCGCACTGGTATGCCCTTCCACCCCACGAGCCTTTTGTTTTCCAGGCCAAAGAGTCACAGCTCTTTCAGCCTTTCTTCATCATTAAATCTCCTCAAAGAGTTAGCAAACTAAGATTTCAGTTGAATTATAACTTTAAAGGATCTTTATAACATTGTTTGAATTTGTATTTATGCCTACATGTTTGTGGTTTGCAGCCAAGGCCTAGCTCCTGAAATCAGTGGAACTTCCAAAGCTAAATGAAAATACCAAGGGTTGAGTGTCTTGTGAAGGGTGGATTTCAGAGGAAAGCTTGGAGAGAAGATGGGCCCACATAAGTAACTTACAGTTATCTTTTCGATTATGTGTCATGTTGTTGGATTTTGTTTTTGTTCTGGATATTTTGTTTCTTTCAGAAAAAAATGTGTATGAATGACTTCATTTGCAGTATTTCAACTTCAGTTGAGATTGATTTTAACATAGCAAGAAGTGGAAGTACTTGATGCAGGAATGCAAATGCATTTAATCATTCTCCTATATCTGGGAAACAAGTACTGCCTGACTCCAGCCTAAAAGCCTTGGAATATTAGCAACATATGCAGTGTCTGGGTTTGGAAGGAACAAAAAGCAAGATGCAACATTTTCATTGGTACTCTCATCCACCTTTTTTGCCCCTACAGTTGTGTCTGAACATGACCCAGGGTATTTGCAAATATTTCTAAATCTGTTCTTCCTTTGGCCTGGGCTGAGGGGTCCCTTTTCTCTGGATGTCCCAATAAACATGTACAGTACAAAATTGACTTCCCTTAAGTATAACTTTTCTGGAATGGAGCAAGGTGGAGAAGGTTGATATATCCTAATATATATATATATTTATTATTATTATTATTTTTATTTTTCAGGTAAGGGAAGATTCTGTAATCCACAAAATTCACTTCTATGCTAGTCAGAGATCTCCATCCAGAAATTTATCCATTTTTGAATGTCACTTCCTTTGCCAGCAGAAAGCTTTCAGCATCACCAGCACTGCTGTCTGCATATTCTAAGCAGTGAAAGTTGAGGAAGTAAGAGAGCGTGCATTAGAGGTATGGAAGAAAAGGGGCACAGGGGAAAGTGAGTGTAAAATGTTCAGTGTGACATTTTCAAGAGGACAGGAAAAGCATAAAGAGCATTGAAGAGAAAAGCTCCACTCCACGGGCTTGAGAGTTTACATCAGTAACAGAAATTAGAGCTATTTCCCAGCAACTTGTGCTGGCATCAAGGCCATGGAGCAACATCATTAGAGAAGTCCTGTCAGGCATTCTTTGTAACCCTCAAATTTCTCCTGTGTTCGGGTTTCACTCAGGCACATAGGAAAGCCAAGCTTTCAGGCAGCTGCACAGCATGTTTTGTATTCAGAATTTTGCCAAGTGACCCGTTCACCAATTAGGCCTTCAGCTAGCATGTTTTTAAACAATGTTTGTCATTTTGCTGGAGCCTGTGACTTGGCTGTCAATGTGTGCAAGTTGGCACAATTCCTTTTTGGGCTGTTGCACTTCAGAACTGTTCTGGACACCAATGGAGCTGTCTGTGCACTAAAGCTCATATGCAAGCTTGGGCGCTTTGCATTGAACTGGGGCTGAATAAGGACACCTGACCTGGGGCAACCTCTGTTGACAACATCTTGGCCTGCAAATCACAGTTAAGAATGAAGGCTTATCTTTTTTTCTTAAAAGGGGCAGTAATGGACCTATTGGTCAGCACCCAAGGAGCAGAATTTGCTATTTGGTCATTCAACAAAATGTAGAATTAAGTCGTGTTTCATCCTTCATGTCCAATTTTATTACATTCTGTCCCAAGCTGCTATTTTTCTTAAAGTTTTTCTGTTTTCCGAAATTTAACCCTGGCATTCCCTACCTGGTTTTTATTATCTGCCAGCTAACTATGAAGGATGGACGCTAAAATCAATTTTACGTCAGAAGACCTTAAAAAGAAATAAAGTTTATTGTGAATAAAATATTGCAGTTTAAGATGAAACCCTAGATGTAGTGGGGCAGTGCCTTTTGTTTTCTCTTTTGGCTTTCCAGTCAAAGCCCTCTGATGTGGTCACTTTCTACAATATTTTCTAGAAACAAGATAGTTAAAATACTGTGGAGGTGGGGTGAATATTCTCAGCCTTAAGACCCCTAAGTGAGGTTTAGAGAGAGCTATTACTTGGGACACCGATACATCTTGAAATGCACCGTCCTATTTGATCTTCCAGGCTTCCTGCTTGCAAAGTTGCTGGCTCATGCAGAACCAGCATATCTGCGTGTTCATTACCCTTCTCCCAGTCCCTGGCACTATGACTGCAAGAGTGAAAGCAGTCATAGGGTAGCCCTGTACAGCAGAAAACCGTGGCTGCTGAGAAGGTGTTCATAAGGCCATCCGTACAGGTAGTGATGACTGAACTAAGTACCAAAAGACTGACCCCAAAATTGATCCCCTACAAGATCGGAGAGCTTAAAAATTGGCTGAAGGTCACCTTCCACTGCAGTTTACCCTAGAAAGTTCAGCCTATCGTTTTCATTTCATTTACTAGACCCATTAGAACTGCCAAATATATTAGGGAGAATGCTTTATTTAAAAAATGTGAAGTTCTGACTCACCGCATTGCAGATGCAAATCAAAATGTCTGAATTGTGCCAAGCGTGCCAAGCATCCCAAGCAGGAAAATTGTTTCTTGATAATTTTCTGGGGTTTGTATTATGCTTTTTTGTTTTCTGTTAAAGGAGATGGAAGGAGGGGGGGAAGGGTATTATCAGTGTTAGCCTGTTGTAAATTAATTTTGCTTCTTGAAAGAAAAACCGCTGTGGCAAAGCAGCTCTTCTGTTTGTACTTAAGTGTGAAGGATGTCACGATTACAAATAGCAACTGATTGGCTGCAGCCAAAATTCAGAGTAAGCTGGTCTGATTTTGTGGAGGGGAACCTTGTTAACTCTGTGAACGCATGAGATTCACTCCCACACGCTGGATTGTGGAGGTAGCTGTCCAGAGCCCATCATTTGTGACCAGGCTTGTGTTTGATATGGAGTTGGTATACGGAAAGGATTGCTCTTCTAGGTAGCTTTTGTTGTGTTGTTTAGTTTTTTTTTTTTCATTTGGTGGTGGTGGTGGTGGTGGTTGTTTTTTAAGTCTAGGCATGCCTTATGCACTCTGTCAAAAATTATCAGACTGATTTTTGATCCTTACAGCAGAAATATTTCTTCAGTTACTATAGACTTCCACTTCTAAAATCCTAACTGTAAGACAACTGCTTCCAAGGGGTACTTTGGGGTTTGAATGTTTTCCTACATCATGGCACCTAGCACTACGTCATGTCAGGTAGCACTTTGGTTAATGTGGCAGGGTTTCATGCTTCTCTGTCCTTGCCTGGTTGTCACCGCTTGTGCCTGTATTTCTCTTGAGATGGAATTATGTGATTTCCCATGCTAGATTTTCTAGATTCTAGAGGACACTTATGGGTGGAGAAGGGCCAGTGTTGCACCCATCATCAGAAAGGGCAAGAACGACAATTCAGGAAGCTGTAGACCAGGCAGTTTCATTTCTGTTCCTGGAAAAAAAAAATCACTGGGGGAGTTTTCTTGGAACACATTTCTGAGTATGTGAAGGAGAAAGTGACAACTGGGAATGGTGACCAACCTCATTGTATAATGTGATAAAATGGCTGAATTTGTGGATGAACGGAGAGCAACCTTGACAGCAGCAAAGCTTTCAGCATAGGCTCCAACAGTATGCCAATATCCAGATTGGGATATTACAGTCAAGATGGGGAGGCAGGGGGAACCTGGCTGGCCAGTCAGACTGCAAAAGTGGTGTTTAATGGTTCATGCTCTGTCTGGAATCCAGTTATAAGTAGAATTGCCTTGGGGTTTGTCTTGAGACCTGCCCTGTTTAATACCTTAAAAAAAAAAAAAAAAAAAAGTCTCCAGGCTATGCTGCATTCTCCATGCTAGATTACTGATAACTGGTGGTGCTTTTATAAATAACACCTGACTTAAGAAGCTGGAGAGGAGAAATAACACTATTCTGCATGTCTGTATTCCTGAGCGCTGGTAGCTTTCCCTGGTCCTTTCACGTATCTCTTTGCTTTTTCTCTCTTGCAGCTTATATGCAGTGTTTGGTACAAGGAGGTTTCTGTGTGCAATAGGTCACTCCCTAAACAAGCCTTAGTTGGACAAGCACTCCCGCATGTGTCAGGCACATCCTATCAGGGTGTTTTAAGTCAAAGGAATTACTGCAATTGATGATAGTGTAGCAAGTGGACAGCAAAGTGATTAAAATAGATGCAGTGCAGGTCAAAATACTAATATACAGCTTCTAACCAAAGGCGTCAGAGACATGCTGGAGGTCTGGTGTAACTGAAGGTCTGATTCAGTGAAGGGTTATGTACCTGCTTTAATTTAGAAATGTGAAAGCTACATACCAGAACTTTGTACTCTTTGTTTAGGACATCTACTGAAATAACTGGCTGAATCACAATTTCAGTCTACCCTTTCTCTGTCAGATAAATGAATATTATTCTCCTTGTTTCAATGAGAGACAAAACAGGTGTGTAGCTTACAGACACGATGTGGCAAAAGCAGACCTAATACAAAACTTGCCATGAGTTCCCGTTACAATGAATTAGCCTGAAATAAAATACCTGCTTAGGCCTTTTACTGAAGCAAGTGTCAAGCTCTAGAGCCCATCGCAGCAAAGCAAGCACTGTAACTTCTGTCTCATGAGGTCTGATTTGTGGCTTTAACCCAAAGACCTTTAAAAGCAGGGTTAATCTTCCCTAGCTTTAGCTTCTAAAAGAGGCCTTTACTTAAAGGGTGCAGTTTTGTGATTGACCTTAGCCAAAGTCCCTGCTGGCTCCAACAAAAAGGATGGTCTCACCACATGCCACATGATCTGTCTACTACCCATATGCTGCTCTTAGCCCTTGTGCACAGGTATAATACAACAATCAGATAAGCATTTGGTCTGGTTGAAAATCCACAGGCAACCCTCTCTATCCGGCAGTGTGTGTGTGTGTGTGTGTGTGTGTGTGTGTGTGTGTGTGTGTGTGTGAACAGCCCCCAAACCTGACAGCAGTAGCAAGAACACCCCTCACCCCCACCAAAAAATTAACTCCTACTTGTACTGGTCCAGCTTCTGATGTGGCTATCAAACACTGGTACCAGGAGACAGGAAACTGCTGTGGGAGAGGGGCTGGACTTCCAGTGGTAATTTGGACTTCAATTCAGGCTCTCACAAGGAATGAAGGTAGCTTAAGTGCACATGCACTTAGTCCAAAGTCTTTAGCCTAATCTTGGCAGCATCTTAGATAGAATGCCTAACCTTTAGAGACCTAAAGTTATAGAAAAGATACTGTAAATGTGTGAGCTGTGGAGAAGAGCACACCCATGAGAGAATACGAAGTTGTGATGTCTTTTCTTTTGCTTTGGGTAGAAGCTTTTACCCCACCAGATTTCCACATTGCACGGTCAAGGATAACCAGAATGTGGTTTAGAGCTCATTCATGTGACTGCTTATTCAAATATGCTCTTGCCAGCTGGTTTCTCTATAAAACTTCACACCCAAGATGTAGCTCAGCTTTCTAGGTACTCTATTCAAAGGAAGTTAACCAAGTTTCTAAGAACATGGAGGTGGAACTAATAACTTCTTGTAAAATATTACCACCATTTTTACTTGACTACCTACCATGTCATACAGTCTCTGCATACATGATGTTAGGAGAACAGTACATCAATTCAGTGATTAGAATTTTGCTTGGGAAAGAGAAAACAATTAAGAATTTCCTGGTTTGCATCTTCACAATACATAAAAAGGATCTCAACTTTTTTCATTTTGACTTCTAGGAATGCTGGGGCAATCTAACCTACAAAGCTATGTGGCATCAAGGAAATTACAGAGATGATGATGACAGATAAGATTTTAACCTGAGCAACTACATACAGTTTAGTCAGAATGGCTTAGATTTAGTTTTGTTTCCTCTTTCTTTGTGTGCTAATAGCTTCAATTCCAAAGCACAGTTGATTCCTAAACCCACACCATGTCTTCTTTGAGATACCCAAGGATTCCTCTGTGAAAATAGCATTTGCTGTTTTATTATTTTCAAGATAGTAGAAAAACTGAGGGTGGTTTTTTTTGTTTTGTTTTTTTGTTTGTTCGTTTGTTTGTTTGCTTGTTTGCTGGTTGTTTTGTTTTGTGGTGGCAAAAAGGCCACAGAACCATAAATAAATGTGCAAGTAGCTACTGATGTTCCTTGTCATAAAGAGTGGGGAAATATAGAAATTGCCTGCAGAGATAATCTGTACTGTAGATAAGAATTTTGACAGAGATGTTGAACATGACTAGGCATATCCAGAAAGAGATGCAGAACAAAACCAAACTTGCTGAAAGGACTGAGAGACAAGACTGTCTTCTTCATCTCCATCCTTTTGTTTCATTCATCTGCTGCATCTTGACATCATGTAAGGTCTTTGAGGAAGGGATTGTCTCTGCACAGGGCTCATGCTCTTATTTATTAAAGAAAGTACAGCCAGGTTTTGATTCCTGTCTTTACACTGATTTAAAGTACTAGTCCTTAGCATTTCATATCAAGTATCAAAATATATGACCATCTTTTTTTTTTTTTAATCTCTGGAATTAATATATAGTGTTTTAATCACTATAAATATATGCCAAAATATTGATTTAGCATCTCTTCCAAGCATCAAATAATTAGTTCTTTAAACATAATCCATTCGACAGATTTGCGCTAAGAAATGACGTGCAAGAGGTCAAAGCATGGAAGTTCAGAGAGGAAAAAAATCTTGTATGTGAAGACATATATATACAAATAATAGTGTGGCATGTTCTCTCATTCTAATATTTTAACCCAATATATCTGATTCTTTAAAAGCTTGATTGCTGCTGTGAATTCTGAATGCTGATTTTTCTTGTTTCTGCTCTAGCATGAGCAACAATACAAACTGTGATCAAAGTCAATGTGTTAGTTTTGGTAGTGATGTCCAAAAGGGCATCAGGACACTGTAACTCTAGCCTGAATACCAAAGAAATAAAGAATGAATCAAGTTTACTGCAGTTCAGAATTATTAATGTAATGGCTTTATGATTTTGAAGGCTTTTTATCAATGGAAATTCTCTGAGCCTTAGGGCAAGGTAATTAGATTCTTCTCTGTCAATTTTTTCCATGTGCACAGTACATTGAGTGAGAGGACAGTAACCATTCTTAGCGATGCAGAGGCCTTGAGCTTCAAGGCGCATGGAAATACTAAATCATTTTGTCAGCCTTCCAAAATTCTTCCTTTCAGCCCTCCATTTTGAAGCTTAGAAGATTACCATTCTTTCTATCCTTCCCCTATTACTTCTTCCATTTCTTTCTGACAGGCAGAGTTTGCTGCTTCAGAATCCAGAAACATATTTCCCCAGAACTTTCCACTAGCCCCAGAATTTCCAGGAAAGATTTTGATCACAACATCGCTCTAACATTCTGACTGCACCAGTACATTTCCAAGTCAACACTGACCCAAAGCCTGTGTCCAATCCTACTTCTATCTTCCATTTAATGATCTGTAGAGCATTACAGCCATCATCTGCTCAGTTCCTTCTTTACATATCTCCTTCATCTTCCAGTGTTGCCGGGTCACCCATCCCTCCCATATACCCCAGCAACTACAGTCAACAGTAAGTAAATTCTTTGCCATTTCAGTGCATCATTACAGAAAGGGTAAAAATTAGAGGTGAATTTGCTGAGGTTCAGGGCAAGCTATCAGTGTGTTCCTGTTCGCAGTGAGCCATCAACGGACTTAGGTCATAGCCAACAGTGTTTCCTGTTTCCCTTTCCTCACCAGCCTGCCCTTTTGCAGTTCATTTTTTCTCACTAACAACAACCTATCAACAGGTTTCCTATCAGCAACCTGCATTTTTACATACAGTCTTTGTGAAAGTCAGAAGAAATGAGTATACATCTTGTATCTTATATTTAGACTAGAGAGTGCTGTTTGTCAGATGCAGCTGATGGTTTGCACCTGCTTGTTCACTTACTTGCATAGTCTGGAGAATGGGAAATAAAGCAGCTTGCCTTAAGTGCTTATGGCTAGACAGCTTCACAGCCTCTACTGATTAGTTTAGAGCTAGCCAGTCTGAGTGCATCTGCCTCAGAGGGTTTCCCAAAGAGCTGTCCTGGCTATTCAATATATTTGGAGCAGCTACTGGCCAAGGATGTTCAGAAGGAGAATGCTCAATTATATCTTAACTTGGCAGTTGTCTAAGCTGATGCACTGTGCACGTATGGCTGGACATATGTCCGAAATGAGGCAACTGAGCGATGGCACTAAATGTGCTGCTGAGCGGTGTGCTGTCCCCTGATCGGTACACATTGCACTGTCCACCTTGCTTAAGAGACTGCTCTTCTCTGTTTCCTTTGATGCCTGTGCCCTGGCAAGTGTTGAATAATATTTTAAATAGCCTAGTTTGCAAAGCAAGAGGCAGACATTATCTTCACTGATATCTTTTGAGGTTTGAGTAAAATACATTCAGTGGGGGGAGTGGGAGTGGAATTACCTCAATTGTTCAACAACAAACAGTCCCCTCTTAAAGAAAAAAAGTCTAAAATTTGTATTTTTAGAGCTATGTCAGGCATGTTCTATAAGACAGTGCTAGCTCATCTCATGCTTGCTCTCATCGATACGGATCAAATTCATACCCAAAAAAAGCATGTCCAGGAAGACCAGGACAGCTGACCTTAAAGGCAATTTCTCTTTAAGAAACAAAGCCCTTTATTCTGTACCCCTTTGTATGCTTTGTCTCCCTCTCAGTATAATACACATCCTTTACCCCCAAATGCCTGATTTTTTTTTTTTTCAAATGGGATTAGCTCTTTGCCCTCCTTTTTTTCCCCCTCCCTCAGGTAAAGAGTTTTCTATGTGTCCTTCTTCCTGGTACTTGGACAGCCATGCTAGAAACTTATTTCTCACCTTCCTTTTTGTCATTCTCTTTTAGTTTCTATTTTAGTTGCTTTGGTTTTGGGCTACCTAACCTCCATGAACTGGTTATTTCCTGTGTTTATATATTTTACAACAGAGTACAAGCATGAATATTGATGTTTCAGGATAGAGTAATTCTGAGCTAGCATCATAATCTCAACAAAATAACCAACTTAAGTACATTTATACTTTCCAACTGCAGCTTCAACATGAACCCCATATTCAACAGCTTCAGCATTTGGTACCTAACCAAGGACAGAGCACGATCTTATAAGGTCCCTTGCTACTCTGATTTGCACACTGGGGCCACAGTCTACCCCATTCAAGTTACTGTGGCACTTATCTGAATGCCATAGTATTAGTCTGAGAGTATTNCTATTTTGGTTCTATTTTGGTTGCTTTTGGGGGGGAGAACTAGCACTTATAACATTTAGTGCCACATAGAAAAGAAAGCAGCAAAATAGGAAGTCAAATACACAGCCCAGGTGCACTGCAGCTAGAGTAGCTATGCAGCCCATGGTGACTAACTGGAGTAATGCTATGTTTTTGAGTTTTGTCCCCTTGGGAAGACTTTCCAGCAGGACTACATCAATATCTTGATATGCTGAGCTAACTCCACTTCAGGGCCTAGAGGAACTTTTGATTGTGTCTGTCAGGGAGTGGCTTAGGTGTTACATATGTATGTAATGAGAAGTTATAGTAATAAAGATACAGATCAGTTGTTAAACTGCCTGATGTAAACAGTTTTCAGTTTTTACATCAGACAGCTGGCACGTTTCAAAGGTTATCATTTTCTTGGGAGCCTTGAAAGAGAAGGTGTTGCCTTCAGGTTGTTATCTTATCAGACAAGAGTGTATTTAATGTTAATTTGCTGTAAAATATTAACCATAAATAAACTGTAGGGCAATTTGTTGATGGACATGTTCCCATCTTCTGATGTACACTGCAAATGCATTCACATCTGTGAGTAGAAGGTATGTCACACTGAGAACCAAAATGCATAAAACAAATGAGCCTTTGCAATATTCACTTTATTATCAACCATATAAATTTTGCATGGTTTAAGCAAAATGACAGCTTCTTATTTTTCTAGTATTTCTAGTACAGATTAGGATCAATTGATTATACTGCTCCTATCCTAGCCCCAGTTTTTCCGTAACACTGAAATATCTGCATCAAGTTTAGTTCAGGAGAAGGTAAATCCTCATGATGTTCTGACATTCATGTTTTTATGACACGAATGGAAAAGTTTCACTGTTATCCCAGGTGGTCTGACTTGGATCACTCTAAGTGGATTCACACTCTGATAAAATTCGAGCAATGTTAGAATTTATCAGGACCTCCATTTATAATTATGCTACCATGATGTTGTATCAAAATTTGATAGATCAGTCCCCCCAGACCCATGTAGATTGCTTAAAATTGATTGCGTGAACAGGGATAAATCAAGCTTTAAGCACTGCCAGTGATAACATGAGGATGCCAGTTAAAAGAGAAGAGGTTTCTAAGCAACATCTCAGTGGGAAAAAAAAAAAAAAAAAAAAAAAAAAGCCCTGATAATATGACATTACTAATGTGGCAGTATCTGTTTGTGCCTGTATCACCAGTGCACTGTTAACTCTTCCATCGTGTCCTTGGTAGTAAAGGGAAGGCTCTCTCAGTCTTTTCTCACAGGCAGACTGTGGAAAGCCTTACTATTTCAGCTTCTTATGAAGCTCTTGGGCTGTTCAGAACGGAAAACTGCAGAGGCCTAGATAAAGTCTGAGATTTTTCCATTTTCTGAAAATGCCTCCAGCTGGGTTAAAGGTGAGGGGCAAGTGGTATGATGGGTGGAGTAGACCTTCCTGTCCATAGGGCGTTTTCCTTTGCCTTTAAGTCACAGGAGCAATGCTTCACTTCACATTGCTCTTGTACAGCCCTCCTGTCTGTGCCTTCCCAGCACCATTACGCACCTGTTGCAAAGGAAATGGGTAATAAAATAACATTTATTACCTCTGAAACAAAGCAATATCAAAGACAGTAAGGGAGGAGCATCCTGGAACAGAGAAAAAGTAACAGTTGCCTGCAAGTGAGAGTACTGGGAGTAGACCTCAGCCAGGAGCTGCTGGGCAGGGACCTGATGGGCAGCACTGGGGGTGTGCAGGGAGGGACTGGCAAACTCCTAGTCTCCTGGGTACATGCAGGTGCACAGTCAGGAAGGGAAAAGGTGGGAACAGCAGCACTGTGAAATGGTCCCCATCCAGGTCACAAGCAGCCTTCCTTAAGCACTGCCTCTAGATGTGAGCTCTCTGCTCTCTAAGCTATAGTGATATGCTAATCCTGTCATCATCCTTTGAAATAAAGTACCAACATCAGATACCCTCTTGTCTCCACCATCCTGCATTGATTCTCAGCCGTCCTTCTGAGAGCACAGATCATTTCTCTTTGCATTTCCCTGGGGTGGCTAGCACCACGCTTCAAAGGAAGACATTTTTTTTGTCAGCTTTCTGCAGAAATAAAAAAAATATTATCCTTTCTCCCCTTCCATTCTTTTATTTCAGTAAAAAACACAGAGAAAGAAATTAAATCTGTTTGCATACAATACAAGGAAAGGGGTGGAAAAGGGCAAGAGCTGAGGATATCAGCCATAAAAATGAGAGCACAAGTTTGAAAGGAATAGTCGCAGCAGCCTTTCTTTTTTGAAATATAAATGTCTAAAGGCAAAAGTTAGAGTGTACGTGGTGCTTTGTAGGAATCAAGTCACCCATTTCACAAGGTCGGGTTCAGCTCATAGTAGTATTGGTGTCTGTGCTTTTACATAGGCAGGGATTGTCTCTCTCTAATTTTGAAGCTATTAGGCCCAGTTTGTCACCAAATCATTACAGGATGGGTGAGCTGAAAGTATCCTGGATAGTAGGATGGAAGGACAGGATGGAACTTTCAGAGGTACCTCCACCTCCCATCCCATCCAGGAACTCCTCAGGCATTCTTAGGGCAGCCTCTACAATGATACTATAACTGGAGACATTGTGCATGGCCCAGGAAGAGAAATCTTGAGCTTTTTAATCAAATGTATGCAGAAGGGATCTATACGGAGCAGTGTTTACTGTTTACTGGTATGCAATTTAGATGGGAGTATGTTAGATTTGGTAGAAAAAATGAGCTGGGGAAATTGCAGTGCAAGGCACTTGTGGAGAAGAGCATATTGCAGCCCAGGGGAAGATGAACTGTAACTAATAAAAATGGAAAAAAAAAAAAAAAGCAGCTCCTGTATGTCCTTATTTTATGACGAACATGGCTTAGGAGGGAGGCTTAGGCAGAGAGGAAATAGCTTCTAAAAATCTTCCTTAGTGTCTGAAAGATATTGTTGTTAGTGTCTTTAAAAAGAGCTATAGCCAGCCTTCTGCCAGTGCAGAGGTTTTAGAAAAGGTAGAAGAGGAGCAAAAATACAGTGGCCTGGGCTCATGTGAATGTCCTGGGAAGAAGAGGGGACCACTATGATTCCCCATATTTGTGCTTGCAAAGGCAAAAAGAAAGAGTTAGGACAAAAGTAGAAACAGCAGCAGTGATATATTTTTGAGTCTGTGTAGTTTCATTAAGCTTTACAACCAAGGCTTCCTTTCTGTGTGCATGCAAATATACAGCTGCCCTCTCTTCCTGTGTCGACCACTTTTTCAGTAAGAAACAAAACCACAAATGGACCAGGCCTCCACCCTGGATCAGGGCCTGTCTATGGAGTTGGGACGTTTCGTGTCCTTTATATGCTCTCTAGTGTGTTTTGCCCCTTCTGTTCAGAAAGCAATGGCACTGGTGTTTGCTCTTTTGTGGTCCTTGTCATCTGGTAATGCTGTAATTGTAGAAAATGTAGCTAACTTAATGGGTTGTAAAATCTTACCTTAGTAATGACCTGTTTGGTTAAAAACCTGCACGTGTATTCTTGATCTCTTCCTTGTTTCATTTTGGTTTTGGAATGTGATTCTACTCCTGAAAATGGCAATGTGGGAGCCCATCTGCTTGTTAGGGATAAATAGTAAAATTGTAGATTATCTCCAGTAGATATTTGTCAACATTGCACAGACTTGTACATATACAAATCTGGATATCACGTTTGAAAATAATTTGAATATTTTAATTTCATTTATTCTCCTTTAATCACTTCTACTACTTTTTGACTGTCCTTCATTTGGGGAGGCAGTCTGGGGACAAAAATATTATCTTGCATGTATAAAGAAATCCTTCCCCCTGTATTAGCATGTATTTCAGTAGGGAAGACTGGATCATACAAGAAATCAAACTGTTGGACCAGGAACAAAGGAAATTGTGGGCTTCAAATTCAACCTTTAACCTCCACCAACAGCAGCTGGAAATGCTGCCTTGGAAACCAAGCTGAAAACCAAAATCTATCATATTTTAAATTTAATGGAAAAGTCAATTGTACATGATATTACCTCTCCATGTGTGCTATTTTGTATTTTAAATAACAATAATAAACCTGAAGTAGGTGCACATAAATGGGGTTACCTTTCTCTTTGTTGAGCCTGTACATTGTTTATCTTTGATTCAAAGACAAACATTTCTCAGGTGACAATAGGAGAAAGCAAATAATTTAAGTAGAAGTCACGACTTTTGTATGGATATCTGTGCAGTTATATTACACTTTGTGCTGGATGGAATCAGTTGCAGAAGATATGCATTTGTACATAATTTGTCAAAATAAAATTTATGGTTAGTTCCCTGGAGAGGTTCCAAAAAGTTATTTGAGAGAACATGTCTGATTTGTTATTTGGCATGAGAGTGGGGAGGCTGAGTAACTATTCCAAGAACAAGCAAACATTTTTGATGCTACAGGCCTAAAGGTGTGGCTAAACTGAAGCTTTGCTTATGTCTGTAATAAAGTGTAAAGATTAACCTCCTGCTGAAGGGGACATGAAAGAACAAGCTCTACTATTCCTAAGACATTGGTTCCCAGCTGCTGTTTATAGCAGTGACACACATTTAGCCTAATCCAATTGCATGTTATCCACTCATTTACACAAAATGGGCAATAAGAAAAGCTCTTGAAGGGGTGCTTCCAAAATCTGAGACTGCTTGTTTTTCGTGTACCATTCCACTCCTACTTCAGCATTGATTTGTGGTCTGTGCCGTATCAAATGAGAGTTGACACAGCTACCTCAGTGTTGATCTGTGAATTGTAGGGAAGATTCTTCTGATTTTGTGCCTAAGTTGATATACATATTTATTTCATTTGCCAGTGTCTACCTCAGTCACACATTGGTCTCTCCTCATTCTCTCTCCCGTGAGTCCTTTGAGGACAGTTTTTACTGTTCTACCTTTTTTTTTTTTTTTAGATTAAACCACTGGATCACCAACTGTCAATTTCCACATTTTCTAACTATGTTACCTCTGTAGGACACATTAGGATTGCTGCCTCTAGGCACTTTTCCTCCAGATAAATGCTAGCTCCTGATTAGAATGTGTCGAAACTAGTTTATGGGGTTAAAAAAAGTCCCAAAGAGCAAAGCATAAAAGTAGTAGAGGTTATGTGCCTCTTCCCTGAGTCATATTTGCAAATTTTTGACTTCCTTTTTGCCTAGAGATTAATTGGCAGATAGGAAATGGCACATTAAACTTTGTTGTACCTTCCTGTTTATCTTTACATGCTTGTCAGCACAGCCAACAACGTGTCAGGTTCTTTGTAGCTCACTCCATCCCTTTCCCCATTTCTTCTTCCCACAGTCCAGTAGGGCAGTGATTTGTATCCTCCTTCTTTGTAAGCTTGGATTTGGGATGAGCAGTCTTCCCAGCCTGCTCAGAGGCAGGTGGAAGCATTCTCCAGCTAACACTGCCTTTAACTGTTCCCCAAAGGGCTGGTATTCTCTCAAGCTTGCATTGCTCTGCTACACCCATTTGCTTCCCCCTTTTTCTCCCTGGAAGCTTGTGGTCTTCTCACAGTCAGAATAACAATGCACAGCTAAAGGAGAGAGCATGTCACATTTATGGAAAGAATAGATTCTTTCACAGGTCTGTCATCTGAGTTTGTTACTATTCACTCAAATGTATCCTGCTTTATTAAACATGATTTCTTATGCTCCAGTTACAAAGAGATAATATTCCTAATCCTGAAACGTTTGTGCTGTTTTTGTTGTTTTGTTTTGTTTTGTTTTGCTTTGCTTTGTTTTTTTGAACATGGGTTTCATTTTGAGTCTGTGCCATAATTTTAATGTTAATTTAGCACTCAAATGGCAGTTCTCAGGAAGGGAAACAGTTAAGGAAGGAGTAGGACCTCCTAAAGGGCTTTAAAACAGCTAGGTTCTCTTCCCTTCCTAGTTCTTCCACTAGGAAATTCTTCCACTTCTTCCACTGCTTATTGGGTAAGTCACTTCAAAGCTAGGTGTCTGTTTCCTTCTCTGAAAAATTATATGGATTTTCTTTATAAAGAACTGAAAAAGAAGGCTACATAATACTTATGTATTAATGGAATACTTAACCAAAAACTATTTGCAGTCTAAAAGACATGTCTGGAGACCTTCAGTTATCCTTCTATCCCTTCTGCCTCATATGTAACCTGGAAGGTTCAGGAACATTTAACCAATGTCATTCCTGACCACTCATATAACTTTGAGAGCATCCTCTTTTAAAAAATCTGCTTTTCATGGGCCATGTGCCTAGGAAACATTGAGTTCCTTGGAATGCAGATGCTCTCTAGGGAAGCAATCAGCTTTGTATGCTTGACAACAGATTGATCATGCACTAATAGATGTTCAAATCCCTGGCATCAGGAGAATCAAAGGAAAATGAAACCAGAGTGGTTGAAGACATCTATGCTAAAAATAAATAAAAATAAAATAAGATAAACTTAGTGCCCAGATAAGGGGACATTCAGTGAAAGTAAAATTAGGTTTAACACTGAAAAAGAAAAGAGTATATTACTAAAGAACAACTGGATTTTGAAATTAATTGTATATGTTGTTAATGAGGCAATGAAGTGAGGTTTCAAGTTGTACTAAATGTTCCAATGAATAAAAAATATAGTATGAGTAAAATATGTATAGAACGATAGTGTTGTATCACAGATTTAAACACTTAAACCAATCCCTTCCTCCTAGGGAAGCAGGATGAGATCTGACTGGTAAGATGTGATTCCCTAGCTGCCCGATGCAGAGTTTATATTGCTTTGAAACAACCATTGTACCCGTTGTCAGATGGGGGCTCAGAACAAACGCACCTTAGGTCTGATGCTGCACAGTAGTTCTCATTTCTGTATAATTTCTCATTTTGTGCTCTGTCCTTCGGCAGGCACTGCATTTAATTTGCCCAGCACTCCTTTTACCTTCTTTTCATTGTTTTTCATTCTAGCAGCAATGCTAGCTCAATTTCAGCTCCAAAAGCATAGCTAAGCTCCATAAACTGGTAAGATACTAGGGCTCCTTAGCTGTAATATTGAAAAGAAGAAGTGCCAAGAAATGCCATTTCTCTTCTGAAAACTTTAATATTTTATTAAAGGAGATCAGATTTTCTCTAAGGCCAGCAGCATGGGTCCAAGGGTCTGGTTCAACAGGTCACTTAGGGACCGAGAGGAAATACTGCATAGCACAGTGCAAGAGAAATGTTGTTTCTTCTATAGGATCCCTTTTGATCTGAAAACAGCTATTGGTTTTCTCATTCTTCTCCAGTTTGTTTTCAGCTAAAGGCATGGCATGCATTTTTGCACTCACTTCTCCACTGCAATTTGTCTTCTTGCTTGAGTAACATAAATGAAGGTGACAGCTACCCAGGGTGCACTTGGCCCTGGCATTTGGTGAAGCATGAACACATAGCACAGGCTGCATCCTAGCTTCTAGTCCGTCATCTACATCCTGTGCTTTGGATTAAGTCCCCCACTTCAATATTATTTGGCAGCTGTAATGGATTTGATGGAAGATGATACCTTCATAATAAATCTATTAGCTCTTTCAGCTTAATCCGATTATACTCTCCCAGACACTTGCTTAGTTAAGGTAGATGGGATGAGTCAGAAAGATTAGGTGACTTCTACAAGATCACAGAAAGGTCAGAGGCAGAGGAAGGAATCTGAGGGGTGTCACCCCTAATTTGCACCTAAACACAATCAATGAAATTGTGGTGGGGGCTGTGGAAGGAGGAGTGGCACAATGCCATCCATGCCTTCCCTATTCCCACGTTTTGCACAGGTCTTGAGCTTTCAGTACTGTAGCGAGGGAGTGGGAATCAGCAGTCAGTACAGAGTAGGGAGCTGAAGCTGGTAAATCCATGCCTAAATCCCAGGTCAGTGGGTTAAACTCCAGGCCAGCTGCCCTCTCTGTATTGAAGTCTGGATATTGTACTGTAGGGTTCCTTCAATATAAACTTTATCATATAAAGAAATAAGGAGCTATGTCCTCAGCTGAAATGCATGGCATCAGCAGAGATATTCCCATTTGCACTGACTGAACATTAACACAGATTGTGTGATCATACTGTCTCTGTGATGCAGGAAAGTGAAGATAATCAAAAAGCAGTGTTTCCTCTATTAAATGTTTCTCAGGTGACTGGCAAACAGAAGTTGGACAGATTTCCTCATCTGTTGCTTATGATGATACCACCATGTCTTGCAGCATCGTTAAACTAAGATTAGGATTAAATTATGACTCTGGGAGAGTAGGGCCACCAGGTTCACTTACCCTCCAGAGTCAGTCCTTGAGAAATGGGTATTGCGCACTTTATAATAATTATGAACAAAGACATGTGTGCTTGTGTTGTCTCCCTAGGGATTCATGTCACCTAGCTTTTATAGTCATTTCTTTCCTAATAGAAGAAACTTGTTGTAGGCGTAATTCTGCTGTGGTGTGTAGGAAGGAAGTCTTGGGGAACAGATGGTTCTTGGTGAACAGACTCTAGTGACTAAGAACGACTCTCAAAAAGGAATGAATGTATCAAGCTGATTTACTGAAGAATAGAAATATGAAAGATAACCATAGTATAAACACAAAAGCAAAGTATGAAGTAAGGCTGTCTGTTAAATACTTAATAGTGTTATTTTCTCTCTGCTCTTTGATATCTCTCCTATGAAAAGGATTCTCTGAGTTGTTTCTTTTGAAAATGCTGATTATCATTGAGCACAGGAGGGCAGAAAATTGGGCACCAAACAAAAACTTGAAACATGGAATGAAAATGAAGAATTGTGCCAAAGCAGAAAATTTTCCTCTACAGATTTGCTTCTACCTGTTTGAAGGTGGTGTAGGAAACCATGGAGAATTTCTGATGGAGGTCAATGTAAGTCTACATTTTACTTAGGATCTCCAGAGGTCTTCAGAGAAAAAAAAAAAAAAAAAAGTGATAAATGCCTATCTAGGATGAGCAGTAGGTACTTTTGACCCATTGATAGTGATTCAAATGTGATTGTCTTGCCTGTGCTGCTTTCTACCACCAGCAGCACCAGTCTGTTCTTTAGGTGACTGCCCTGTTATGTGGATCCCCAAATGTGGGTGGAATTGAGACAGCAGGAGACTGCTGCATGTCTGTACCAAATGCATCCTGCTGTGGAGTGGTGGGAACCACAAAGGAGTGATAGTCATTTACCACCTGGGAGCCAGGCCTAACTTTGTCCCCCTCTGCAGCTCCTCAGGAAGAGTGTAGCTTTCATAAAGAAAGATTTCAGAATACATCTTGTAGACCCACCAATGTACACACTTAAAATGGGCAAATTCTTAAGCTCATTTCAGTTTACTAGTGTTATCAAAAACGCACTTATTCTGTAAAGGTTATGGTTTCATTGCCAGCACTGGTAATGACTTCCATGACCAATAAAGAAAAATTTCTGTCACCAGGTGTCCAAATAGGTGAATTACAGTCTTTCCCCATGAAAGAGATTTTCCCCTACAAAAGAAGTACCCAGTATTGTGGGCTGTTTGCTCAGTCATGTGTAATCTCTTAAGAACTCCTTGCCAGCTATTTGATATGTTGGTCTTGCAGGTATACGTATTTCATTTTCAGGGTGTTAAACCATCCCACCAGCTAGGAACTAGAAAACTAACATCTCCTTTTTTCCAGTGTGAGAAGTGAAAGTAGTTAAATAAGTTGCCCCTTCTTGCTTGGCAGTATTTATCTGGGATTCATTTGATTACTATATTGACTGAAATGCTTTTTAAGGTCTGTCAGGTCTGTAGAACCAGTACAGCTCAGGGCAAGATTATTTTAAAGTCCATAGCTTCAGCAAAGCTTTTTACGGAGAGCTGGCTACAGTGCAGTAAACCAGTTTTCCAAGATACTCTGCTGCTCCCACAAAATATGAGGCAGACAAAGCACTGTTTCACTAGCATTTGGTACAAACAATACTAATCAGTCTGGGAAATAATTCTACCTTCGTTCACAGCTGCTTCTCTGCTTGCATTAAATGGTTCAGGGCATTGTGTTAGGTAATGTTTCTTAGTACCATTTCATATTCTTTTGCTGGATACTGTCATCTTTGAAGGCAAATTACAGAAGCTGGGAAACATCTCCATACCGCTGTCTGGTGGGGGAGTGCCTGCCTGAGACAAGTGCATTTAGGGAGTGTGAACAGTGTCCCTGCTGTCATTTTGTTTATGAAAGAAGTTTCCTGTTTTACAAGAGCATTTGCACCTCACAGACCTTGGATAGATCAAGGATTCAGCCTGTCAAAAAATCAAGGATTTAGCTCACTTTCCAAGTTGGAAACGACCACATTGGGTTTGGTTGAGCTTGTTAGTAGTACAGGACCTTGTGCAGCTGCCACTTCCAGGTGCTGTTGTTTAACCACTTCTCTTTGGCATTGCAGTACAAATGTCTATTTTTTAAATAAATGACTGTGTGTTCCTCGAACCTTTCTTAGCTACAATGACTGATATATTTAACTGCAGAGCAAAAGGCTACACAAAACAGCCTGCCGTAGTGTTTCAGAATTCCTTCAGAAAGGCATCTGGCTTTGTAAAATCATATCCTAAACTGGCAAGGACTTTTGAGCAACATGCAAGAAAATGCATATCTCCATGAAAAGCTTCAACCCCAAACTTAGATTAACATCCCTTTAAAAGTGGACTCTAATCTTAGAAATGATCTCATGAGTTTCTTTTTCTGTAATGTCATTGCGCTATTCTCCGTACCTCATAGGGCAGAGATTGCTCCAGCATTCTCAGTGTTTTTGTTCATGAGCTGTTATTTTTCTTACTTCAGAGACTAATGATCAGACACTATTATACAACTTGAGCCTTTTCAGGAGATGCTTTTTGATATGTGGGAGGGAAGGAAACACAGTGTTTTGGAGAGCAGTCTCTTCCAGTGTAAAAGGGAAGATATTCTTGGTTTAGTACGTTTTTACTCTCTCTGAATTAGACAAAATTGCAATGCTCTGAGTGATAAACTGAGTAAATGAAGGGGAGATGATAGCTGTGCTATTATCCCTAGAGAAATGATGCCAAAACTGAATGTTTTTTGCTTGGAACGCATGAGCTACCATAAAATGTTCAATATAAGGAAAATTGTATTAACTAGAATATTCCTCCCAATACTTCTTTCCTCAGAGCCCCACTAACCCGGTGAGTTAAAAACACTTTTGCTGAAAAAAAATGTGTCAGAAAATGACATACCTCTGAAGCTAGAGGAATACAAATACGAAAGATTTGACCATTAACTCACATACTACCAGAGAAGACACAAATTTACTTTAAGGCATGTACCACCTCAAAGACCATTTTCCACAGCTACAGCACAGCAATACTTCTACTTTCCTGCTTTGGCATCATATGTAGTTGATTGGTGGATCACAAATCTGCCAGCCAGCTGCATGTGGTACTTGGGGTCCCAAAGAGGTGGAAAGGAAGTGATGTTGCAGTACCCGAAAAAGATGCTGCAAAAGCAAAGTATGGGGCAAGCAAGGGACCAAGAGAAGGTGAGATTCCCTCCATCACAGTTATGAGTTCAGTGGAGAAGATCTATTCATGCTGTCATGGTTTTCTCAAGTTCACAGGGATGATATCATGAAGCCATTCGCTAAACTCTTTAAGATTGTAATATACCAGTACGTCTACCATTTTCCTGTACAAAAGCAAGAAAGTCAAGTGTCCTGAGCTGAGCACAGCAAGTCAGAGAACAGAAAGATCAATATTTTCTTATTCCCTTAAAAGTACTTTGGATCTTTTGGGCTACAGGTGTCATTCGGTGGGAAGATGGAAACAGAGAGTAATTGGGTGGGAGGCTGAGCATCCATCTGGAGATGGGGCGAAGGCTGCCCCTGTTGGTTAATGGATAAAGCTGGTCTTTCAGGCTGGTGAGCCAAAGGTGGTAGCCATATGTTGCTTCAAGTGTCTTATTCTCTCCGTCAGGTTGCAGGCTTGAGACATAACTGAATTAAAAGAGTATGTTTTTTAATTAAGCAATACACTACTTAGAGACTAATAAAGCAACTAAATGATAATTAATCTAAAAGCACACACAACTGTGAAGCTACTAATCATCACTTTTAAGTCTTAAGAGTCACACCCAGTTATTACTGAATTGCAGCACTATCTCCTTTCCCTTCTCACTATTTAGTACTAAGATGCAAGTCTATCCCTCCTTTTTCCACTCTTGCACACCAAGCCTTTCAAAGACCTGATGGAGTCTCCAGTGAGTTGTCTAATGGGTGTCCCTCTGGCATTCTTGTGGACTTGAATTCATAGGTAAGCTTCATCACCATCTGTAGGTATCCACACTCCTGTTGTCAAAAAAGCCTGCCCTCCTTTATTCTGTACCTTATCTCCCATTTTTCTATTTCTCGACCCACCTTTTCACCACTCTTACGCTTCTCTTTCTCCATCCAGACTCCCCTCAAATAAACACTGTCCCATGTTACTTTTTTTTTTCCTAGTTGTTCCTGTTTCTGCTGCATCCATATCCAAGTTTGGTGTTTCCAGTGCTGTTACTCAGGCGATCTTGACTTTGTATATTCTTACTTGTATGGTTGCCTGTGTAGAGGTGACTTTGCAAGACTTTGTACCCCAACACTCCTCTGCAATTATCCAGTTCATACTGGCATCCTAGTGTTTACCATATACACTCATTAAGACAAAACATTTTATTTTAGCCTTGACTCTTCTACCTAGTTCAAAATAAGCACAAGCAGTTTCTTATCTTTTGCACAGTCTGCATACCAGAGCACCAGAGTAACGTGTGTGGCACTCTGGTTTTGTGCTCATGCAGTGCTGTTGTCCTTGAGCTGTTTTCATCACTTTACTGGTTCCCAGCAGAGGCTTTAGTTATGAGGCCTGGTGCTCCAGCAGGACCTCCTGCTTACACCTTATCACTCTGTAGTAGCATCTACAGAAGGATGCATGCCCCCAGGTTGCTAACTTCACAGGCCATATAGTTTGGGGCAGATGAGAGATGCATTTCAGTACAGGTAGTTGGTTGTGGTGTGTTCTGCTTGTTTCCTCTCCACCTCTTCAGCCAGGGTTTTCCACCAGCAGATTAAAGCATGAAAGTAATAGATAACCTTGTAGGCCTAGAGGGCCAAGGACACAGGCTCATTAATGGTAATCCCTGCTCAGACAGATAGGGAGACTTTTGTGTACAAACAACTTTTTGTTGAACCACTAGTTGAAAATGTTGCTCATTCTGGTGACACATGGGCAAGTGACTTGTTACACCTGAAGCATAATTGGCCCAAATGTTCACTTTTCTGCCTTGTGTGAGCATAAAATTAATTGGTGAAATCTGGCCCTAGAACTTAAGGGCAAGGAATGCAGAAAACATGAATGCCATTTCAGTTCACATGGATTCTCCTCTTTGGTCTCCACTGGAAGGAGCAAGAGCTGAAAATATACTTGCAGAGAAAACTAACTTTTCTATTAATAGATGTATTTGTGGTATTTTGTGAGTGAGATGAAGATTGCATGTCAGTATGAAAGATGTTTTGAGTCACAGATCAGAAACTTTTAACAGTATGGCTTTAGCTGGAAATAAACTAATAGAAGTGCCAGAGATGGTAAGTGAAGGTTGTAATGGTTGATTACCCTCCAACAGCCTCTGAGAGATGCCAGAGTGAGCTAGAACCTGAGCCTGGTTTAAGAACACTTGATATGGCTTTCCTGATCCTCTTTAAAATGTGTGTGTTTTCTTTTTTAGTAAGATATCTGGATTCCTCTACCAAAGAAAAGACAGAGAGAAAGAGAGAATCCTATTGTTCCTACCTGACTGCAAACAAAATTCATTCTCATCTTTTACTTAAACATGAAGAGTCTTGCTAATCATGTGAAACATCAGCTAGCTTGTCTCTTGCCACCAGTAATGTCAAAGCATTCTAGTCAGGTACAACTGCGATGACAGGGGAGGGAGAAAATTTTCATGTCGTGTAACTGAGCCATCTGTGGCAATGCTCTGATCTTTTGTAGTGAGTAAGTGACATCTGCTCCTGAGAAGTGTTACTATCACATGCTGACGGTAACTGTCTCTCCTAACAACAGGTATCTTTATTGTGAAATAAGACTACACCTCCTGCTTTATGAGACCCAAGCTACTGGAAAAGGGAATACACATGCCAGAAATCTGGCATGGACTTCGTGGATCAAATTTGCCTTTTCTTTACTTCAGGATAACTTGATACATTTCAGTGGGAATGATTATATTTTATTTATACCCATGCCAGGAAGAGGTAAATTTTAAGAGTGTTTATTATGGGCAGAACCAATCCAAGCACTGTCAGAAGGGGTCTCAAATACAGAAAGCAGTCTATATTTTGTATAACATGCAAAGAGTTTGGATTCAGAGCAAAGGTCTGAGCTGTGAATCCATCCGTCAGGCTTGCATGTGGGATTCTGCAACCATTTCTGAAATGTCTCCACGGATTCTTCTGAGAACTGGCCATAGTCAGAGGCATTAATTACAGTGGGTTTCTGCTAAGTGGTACTTGCAGAGCCACACGGTGTTGTAAGTAGCCAGACACTATTTTGACAGATGGTTCTATCTTCTTAAGGAAGTTTTAAATTCCCTAAGCTGAAGGCTCCTTGGATGGAAATCAAGGATTGCTTGTAACTCTATAGTTCCTTGCTTGCTTAGAATAATGACACTACAGAAAATCAGTTTATAATGGTTAAGTCATCCTTTCTTAGATGTTTTCTTAGAATATCAACTGTTTTTTTCTTCACTAGGCTCAGTCTCTTTTTCACAAGTGCATTCAATTCCTGTAGTGGTCCTGCTCTCCTTTTAGTCTCATAAATTGTATTGCCTTCTGATTATCTCCCAGAAATGTTCCAGGTTATTTACTTACTGTATGTGCTGCATGTAACCTTACTATATGAGTATGCAATGTGATTACAGTTAAGTGACAACAAGGAAAGAAAGAAGATACTTGATAGGGCTGAGGTACCTCGGCTTAGTGCTTTTCTTTTAAGCACTGCTCAAAAGATTGCATTGGTTGAGATTATTGCCATGACGAACATAACGAAAATGTATGTGAAGCAGCATGAGAAGGCCAAAGTGTTTGTACATTTGGCTGGTGGAAATAGATACCAGCACACACTGGACACCAAAGAAAAATGATGAAATGATGAATTGTCCTAGATAAATGCAAAGGTTCCATGTTTAAATGATCATACTGTTTGGCAAGGTCCATAAATTAGAATCACAGAATCATAGAATATCCTGAGTTAGAAGGGACCCACAAGGATCATCAAGTCCAGCTCCTGGGTCTGCACAGGACCACCCAAAAATCAGACTATATATCTGAGAGCATTGTCCAAACGCTTCTTGAATGCCGGCAGGCTTGGTGCTGTGACCACTTCTCTGGGGAGCCTGTTCTAGTGCCCGACCACCCTCTCACTGAAGAACCTTTTCCTAATATCCAACCTGTCACAGCTTCATGCCCTTCCCTTGGGTCCAGGTCACCAGAGAGAAGAGATCAGCTCCTGCCCCTCCACTCCCCCTGTGAGGAAGCTGTAGGCTGCCATGGGGCCTCCTATCAGTCTCCTCTTCTCTAGGCAGAACAAACCAAGTGACTTCAGCCCCTCCTCATATATCTTGCCCTCTAGACCCTTCACCATCTTTGTTGCCCTCCTTTGGACACTCTCTAATAGTTTTATGTCCTTTTTATACTGTGGTGCCCAAACCTGCACAGAGTACTCAGGGTGAGGCTGCACCAGTGCAGAGTAGACCAGGACAATCACTTCCCTTGACTGGCTAGCAATGCTGTGCTTGATGCACCCCAGGGTACAGATAGCCCGTTTGGCTGCCAGGACATACTGTTGACTCATATTCAGCTTGACGCCGACCAAAACCCCCAGATCCCTTTCTGCAGGGCTGCTTTCCAGCCTTTTGTCCCCCAGTCTATATGTACATCCAGGGTTGCCCTGTCCCAGGTGAAAATTGAATGTTCTTGGGATGAATTTCAGGGACTGAGACCAGCTGTCATGAAATGGTTTATGCTCATACCATTAAACTTTCTTACCATCTAAAACATCAAAGTCACATGTGCTATATTCTGGGAAAACCTTGTGGCCCAGGCTAACTTCTCAACTGTGCCCAAGGACTCGTTTGTCTTTCTGGTAGTTGGCTCAGGCCAAAAATGGTGTTAAGACCCATCTAACAGTGGAACAATATAAATGATTGAGATCCAATACCCAAGGAATAACCTGGCACAGTTCAATTTACAAGTATACATATTTCCACAGAAATCATTGGTTCTTTTGGATGGTGGTAGTTCAGCACAAGGCTCATTTGCTGACTGCCTATTCCTTGTGTCCCAGGCTCCTCTAGCATGCTTCATGCTTAACATGTACTTTTCCCAGATTTTCAGATCTCCAGGCTTGAGGGCCATATCACCACAATGTTTAAAAACTATTTTTTAATTTGAGTAGTTTAAATACTTGATGTATTTGTCTTAATTTTTTGAGTTTTGTTATGTGTGATGTCAAAGGGTTTTTTCCTCATTTCCACTTTTCATCAGGGTGAACATTGATACCCACATTAACTGTGATCCTCTTCATGATGGCATCTCTCCTTTATGCCTCAAGAAGAGAAAGGGAAGAGTTCAGGCATCTTAATGAAGTGAGTGTGGAAATTGAGGACATCCACCCTAGGTTACCACAACTACTGCAGTCATTCCTTTGGAATAGCTCTCTGGTGGGGCGCAAGTTCAGAGAGAAGTATCTCAAGACTCTCTGAGATTTACTTACAGCAGATAGGGCCCAGATGTATCCGTGGCGTTGTCCTTGAAACAAGATTCTGAATTGCACGCCAACATTGTGTGTTAGTACAGGTTATGTGCTAGCGGCCTGAGCTGTATTTGTGTGACAACCATTGTGACTGGTTGTCCTCTTTAGGAACAGTGTTGTAGCAGAAGGAGAAGTACCCTAAGGGTCTGGCTGAGATAAGGTTGCCTGAATGTGGGGATCCCTTGGTGACTTTTTTGGCAGAGGTCTGTTTTCACTGAAAAGTGACACTGTGAGTTACTGTGTCTGGTCTAACATACAGAAACACCAGAAGGCAGACCCTAAGACTTCTGTCGGATTCAACCAGTTCCAGCCATCAGATGATGTGATCGTTTGTATAAACAAGGACTGCTATGCACAGCATACCCTGTCAGCTGATTGCGTTGTGCGTGCTGGGTCAGCTGTTTCACAGCTAGCTGAGGATACCATCATGCTACATTTAGTCTGCGATGGACTTCTCTGTTTCACATCATTCAGCTCTCTGAAGCTTCACACCTGAGAGTGACTTCTCTGCAGCCAGGACCTCATCTCACGCATTTGCAGGGCTGCACTGTATCTTCTTTCCTAAGAAATGAGCCAGGCATACCTGGTCAGCCAGATGTGTGTTTGTGGGTAGCTTTTCATGGCCCATCTCTCCCCACTAATGTTTTGTGTGAAAGGGAGTCATATCTGAAAGTATATTTTGCAGCTGCTGGCTACATGTGATCCCCCACTTCTCCAAAACCCTACTCCACACCAATTACCTGACTGTACACATGAATCTTATATTTTCAGAGGGGAGGAACCTCAGAGTTCTACACTTCTGATAAATAGCATGTTTTAATGTAATTGTAAATGAGAATGGATAAGAGATTACTCTGTCTAGCATCTACGTACTCCAGTCTCCATAAACTCCTAAAAATCAATCTGATCTTAGGTACTTTAAAATGGGAGACTTGATCATCTCTTTAAATGTCTCCAAGAAGTAGGCATCTGTGTTTGGCACAGTCTTTACTCCTGGCTATTTAGTCTCTGGGGACTAAACAAACACTCATGAAGTTCCCTGTTGCCCAAGCAAATCTGGCAGTGAAACTTCAAAGGTCTGTAATTAAGTCAGTAGGTATGGAAAAGCAGATTCAAATCCTACATTCAGATAACTCTGGATTTATTAACACTTCCAAGTACATGCATCAATTCTCTAAGTAATTGGTAGTGAATTCTACATGGCAGAAATTGAGGAAGGGGAGAGGGATGGGACTCTGGCTATAGCCAAGTGCACTTGTCATCCTTTGGTAACTGACTCCCCTTGTACCTTTCTCCTCACCACCACTTGAGCATAGCTATGGAGGAAGGCAGAGAAGGAAAACAGTTCTGGAAAATGCATGCGAAGAACTATGTTAAATGGTTCCTGTAGGAAAAGTTTTGAAGTATTACCATCCTCATTCCCTGCGCTTAAATTCTTCCTTTGTGTAAAATGTCAAACATGCCATCAAATTCTGATAGTGATACCTGTCTAAATATGCAGGGGCACAAGAAATGTCTGTGATGAATGCAAAAATGTTCCATATTTTCTGTGACTTGTCCACCCACCTATAGTATGGTACTACAGACCACAGAAATGTCTGTCAAGTCCGTAATACTCCTGTCTACGATGCCTGTCTTTGAAAGAGCTCCTTGTACTGTTCCAGATTAACTGACATGTAACCTGAGTATTCTTGCTAGAAAACAGCAGGCTGTCAGCAACCAATTTTCAAGGAAATTGGCCATTTAAAACCACATCCTAAGTAGCTGGCTATACACATTAGCCTTAGCTGACCTATATTGAAATTTACTGTCATCTAATTCTTTCTGTTGTCTTTATCTTTAAATAATCAGCTGTTTCGTGTACTAGATGTTGGTCATGGGTACTGTATTTCCACTACATTAACTCTACTCAGGGGAAAGTAATAACTCTAGATTGAAGCATAAGCCATTTGTTTTCCTGTAATGAGGAACACTGCTATATGCTTTCTAACTGATTAGGTGAATTATGTTTTATTTGCCTTGAGAAGATCCATGCTTAAAGTAACTTTCTGAAGAGGAAATGAGGCAGAGAGTGCACAAGGGAAAAAAGAGACTATCCTGATTACTGCTGCTTGAGCTGAGTTTTCACACGTTTCTTGACTGGTGCTTACTGCTGGAGATGTACCAGGCAAAAAATTAATT
Source organism: Anseranas semipalmata (assembly GCA_013399115.1). Classification (NCBI taxonomy): domain Eukaryota; kingdom Metazoa; phylum Chordata; class Aves; order Anseriformes; family Anseranatidae; genus Anseranas; species Anseranas semipalmata. Next base: position 228,090 of record VXAA01000774.1, read on the forward strand.
GCAGGCTAATTACTTTATGTCAGGAAGCTGCCTGGTTATTTCTCAAATTTGCTACAATGGCAGTTCTAAAAGTAGTCATGTACCTTCCTTTCTTCAACCATGTATTGGAGGGTTTTTATCAGTGGCAAACACAACTAGGATGTATTTGATAAGTTCTTTCATCAGACGAAAACTGCAGAGATCAGGAGGTTTTTACAGAGCTATTTTCATGCCTTTGGTACCTTCAGAAGTTCAAATTCGTGGTGGTCACTCATGTCCATTTATGATACTGCCATTGAAATCACAGAGGAATGTATGCACCTGGGCGTTAATCTATGTATCTATATATAGAATGTTCCCTAGCATTTATACACTAATGTTGTGTTCTGAAGAGGGCACTTCAATTACTTCCTTTTGAAAATTACTCCATGCACTGATGGAACACCTTGTTCTTCAAAGGAATTGTTGCCACAGTGTTTTACCACTTGGCCTATGTTTTGCTTGGAATAAATTACTTATATTTCCTTTACAGAAGTAATTCATGCTTATATTCTCCTGAATTATGCTAAGCAACCCCTTCTATTTCTTTGTCTGAAAAGATGAAAGTTCTTTTTTGCTTTGTTTTTGTTGTTGTTGTGTGTTGTTTATTTTAATTGAACTCTCTCAACCTTAATCCTCTCAGTAATTCCTCATATATGAGATGCAGTTTATGGGAATTCTCTGATTTTCCTCCATTTTAAGTGTTCTCATACAGTAATAGCTTAAAATGTGCATATTATAATGTAAGTTAACATCTTTTGCTAATCCTCTTAGAGAAGCCTAATATGCCAGCAGCCATTAAACACACCTGGTGCCACTGTGCACCATTTTACATTGGTCATGTCAAAAAAAAAAAAAGCTGGCAACATCTGCTTAAAATAGTATAATTTGGATGCCTTAACTAATCATTATTTTTGTACCACAGGAGAAAAGAAAAAGGCCATGCTTAAAAACTTTATGCTTTCTGGGTCACTCACTAAACTGGCTCTGATCCAGCAAAGATTGAGCAAGCACAAACTTGGCTCTAAAAGCTCCCTGAAAGAGCTGTTAATGTCAACAGGAGTGTTCAGGGTGAGGAATCTCTTGCATAGGGAGAGCTGTGACGACTACCACAGTGGCTGGATGTGGAGTAGTAGCTGACCTTCACCACAGTTTGTACTGCTGGGGCACAGCATGTTTATTCAGGACTTTGGAAGATGCCTCCTTCACATCAGGGGAGAGAGCAAGAAACACTGTTAGATAACATGACCAACCAAATAGGAGTACTGCTTTCTCTCCTACCTGTGTACCTCAATGAAGTGCCATCCTGCATAGTGCCTGCTACAGTAAGCTGATCTTTCAGTGCTGAAGACCGGTATGACCCAAAAAGGAAGGACTACCCAGGCTTCTTTAAAAAGCAATTATAAGACACTGGTTTTACCAAACTCATGCAAGTTCTTTTTTGAAGTAGAGCATGGTTTAGGCATTCTACTTTTCATTATTTTGTCTTTGCTTCACTGAAAATGTCTCCTGAGGAAGAAGTGAAACCCTTGGCATTTTACATTGTTCAATAGTTCCTTTATCTTTCAGCTATGGCATTCCATAGATGTGCAATTTGCCCTTTCTTGGAAGTTTTTACATCTTGAGGTATAAAAAAAAAATCTGATTGAAAGATTGATGGACAGAAAATCTCTGAACTATTACATGTTTTAAGGCAAGAGCAGAGAACAGAGAGAGTTACAGATGTCAAAGCTTAAGTGGGCAGGAATAGGGAAAGAGATGCGCATCAAACACACTCAAATATAATATTGGGATAAATTCTAGAAGTCCTGTTTTCGTAATAAGGGGCTTACAATGTAGACTGAAATCACAGAGATTACTTTTGGAAGTGGGAATTGCCTAATTATAAAGTAAGAAAAAAATCAGCAAATTTCAGAGTGAAATTCTCATCTCTGCTGAGGGCAGCACAAAGCCTATGCATCACCTGAGTCCTTTTTTAAGGACTAAAATGAGAATAGCAGCTCTTAGGTTCATTTATTGCCTTTTGGCCAAGGCAGCAGTGTTGCCACTGGAATGCACTAAGATACTCAAGAAGACGCTGAAAACAGGATACATTATTATTGATTTCTATCCATTTACTTAACACTGAACATCATTGATCAACTAGAAATCAAACATCTTTTCCTTTCTTCTCAATATAATTATATGGTAATTAATGTGTCACTTCTGCAGTATTGCTCACTTGGTCAGTGTTTCATGCAGTTCCAGCAGTACAGCATACCAGCCCGCTTCTATCCATTGAATCTATTTTATATGGGCAGACAGCTTCTAAAAAGAAAAGACAGGACAATCCTAAGGCCTCATGCAGTTATTGGCTATTTATCATATATGATCTGCGTGAGTTAGGCAGAATTTAGAGATGCTGTTATTATTTAATTGTAGACTCAGCATCATCTCTATGTTAGGCACTCCTTCAGGTACAAGAAGCAACATAGAATAAGCTGCATTTGTTTTGTATTTAAATCTTCTTGCACCTTCCCATAAAGCACTGACAAGTCTGAAATCTTCAGGTTCCATAAAAGAAACAGCAGACTTTGATTGAACAGCTGCTCCTGTTATCCGATTTAATGATGATGAACTGAATGTTCTTGTGATCCAGAAGGTTTCCAAAGCAGCATTTTGTTTTGTGAGCTTGCATTTATAAATTGCCTTACTCCTTCAGAGGAATGCAGTGCATCGTTGGAGGGAGTGAAAAACTACAGCTGTTGAGTGATGTGCGGTAGTAAGCAATACCTAGCAGTAGGCACAGAAACTGAAGAGGATGTTATCTGCAGTGGGAATGTCAGGAGGAGATGTGGTGTAGGCAGAATATATCTGTCTGAATTCAAGGCAGGTTGGCACTGCAGAAATGCTACTCTTCTATTTATATATAATATGGCTGAAGCAGAGAAAGGGCTCATTTATTCTTTCTCTGCCTTTGCATTATTTATGCCAAAGTAAAATAAGTATAAAGTAACTCTTACTGGGTGGAATTTTACACTCTCTTTGCAACAGAACAAACAAATAAGGAATCGTTCTTAAAATTCTTAAAAGATAACTTCAGTCTTACATTGTCCTCTGAGAACCTTTCCATTTTGTGTCAGGGTTTGCTCATGTGTAACCTCTTATACAATGATTCATATTTGGACAGCTACTCTAGCATCCTCTTGTTAGAAGACAAGCTTTTTAAGGACATAAGTACTGCTAGGACCTGGTTCTGAACGTAAGTCATTGGGAATTGAGTTTCTACAGTCAGTCTGGCTCATACCAGCCAATATCTTTGTCCATGATTAGCTTCCTCTGTCTAGAAATCTATTCTCTGGCCTAGACTACATTTCTGAAGTATGCGTGTAGTTGAGTGCAACTGAGAGAAATGAAATGACTTTATCATGTCCAAACTTCTGTTAACTTGCTCAGGTTTCAGGTTTATGAAGGACGTGCAGCTGTGTGTTAAAGAAAAATATGTGGTAGAATCTAGTACACAGTACGTGCTGCATAGTGGGGAAGACTGATGTTTTTCTTATCACTTTTTTATCACTAAGAACATTGAGGTTTATCTAGATTTGGTTATCAGATAAGCAGAAAGATAGTATTCCCATAGTTTCCGTAGGAAACAAGTGAATTAACTATTTTATCATCTCACCTGTATCTTGTCTCTAAAAGAAACGGAGATTTTCTGTCATACTAATTTCATTGATTGATGTAATCAGACTGGCTACAAATCAAAGTGATTTCAGTAGCCTAATCCTGTGCCTTATCTCTGTTTGTTTGTGCTTCAAGGTCTTTGACAGGGTCCGAGAAGATTGCCCTAATTTCCACGAGAAGATTAAGCCTATTAATGCTGAACTTACTCAGCCCAAGCTGGCCATCAGTGCTGAAGATGAGGAGGAGCTTCTGACTCGGGTCAATATTGTCTTCCACTGTGCAGCAACAGTTCGCTTTGATGAACCCCTGAAGTATGTTCTGCTTTCTGTATTTGCTAAGCATGACTCAGAATGCACAGTGGTCATATTACAGTATTCAGTGCATCTCTTGTATAGCTGCAGCAATAATTCTCCATTTATGTTTTCATGCAACATGTGGTTCTGCACTGAATGTGCAATGTAACTGCTCTGAAAATGTCATGTGCATGTGCACATCAAAAGTGAACTTGGCAGATTTCCATGGGAACAGAAGGAAATACTGCAAGCTTGGGTTGTAAAATAGTAAGAGAGGAAAGTATGACCTAAAATCAGGATAGGGAAAAGTGTTTTAAGTCAAGAGGGAGAAGTTTTGACAGAACTAGTTGGAGACAGATTGAAGTGAGACTATGTTATGTTTATCTCTAAAGCTAGTGCTAATGGTCTTTTATATTCATTTGTCAATGAATAACTGAAGAGGGAAATGAGATGTTGTTTAACAAAATAGTCTTTCACAAGCTTGAAGATACCCAATATTCAGTGTAATTAACTGTTTAAAATAAATGCTCAATTTCTGAAGGAGCTCCCTTGGGAGGGCCTGTCCAGGCAAGTTTTCCATTAAAACAGAACAGCAGAAATAAGCAACTAAACTGAGATGATGTGTGTGCTTCTGTGCAAATGATAAAGGTCAACAGGCTGAGGTGGATGATCTGGATTGCCAAATCTTCCCAGTTTTATGAAAAACGCTTAGGCGTGAGAGTAGAAAGCACAGTTATAGACGTTCGGTCTTCATTGGCGCCTTTGCAGACTAAATAGATATCCACAGTATCCACCATAAATAATTACTTTTTGCAACAGCTACTTAGAGAACCCGCTGGAAAGGAAGCAGTTCCATGTATAGAACCTGGCTCAAGTTATAACTAGCAAAGCACTACATTGCATTAATATCTATAAATGTTCTTAATACAGGAATGAGTATGCTATAAAAATACACCACAGTGGCATGTAACATCAAAGGGAATCTACTTTTTTTTTTTAATAAGGGAGATAGCTAGAAGGAAATTAAAAGAAAAAGTTTAAATGTCTGCTTGCACACGGTGCAGAAGCTATCTAAAGGCTGATTGCATGTGATCCGTCAAAATCTCTCTGTGAGAACAAGGAAAATCCACTATGATTAAATGACAAAATATGTGAAGTTGTTAGAATCAAATAATTCTTGTCTGAATGAGAGAATATATTTTTAGTAAGTTAAATGTGAAAGCATATTATTGCAGCTTAAAAAAGGTTTTTAGCAGCAACTTCCTAACAACATAAAAAATACATATATTTTTGAAACACATCAGAAGTCAAAGCCTACCACGGAATACGTAGAGCTGAAAGTAAGTGAGGTGCAAAAGCAGTGCTATCAAGATACTAGAGCAGCAGTAACAAAGAAACTAAATGAATTATTGGAATCAACATGCAGTACGTTTAGGGTATGCTCCAGATGGAATTCTTGAGGGCAGAAATCTGAGAAACTGTGTTATATTGAAATATTAGTAGATGCAGCTTTAATATAAAGAGAAAAACTGAAGAGCAACAAATCATCAGGGTTAGATAATATTCCTCTAGAAGACTAAAGGAGCTCTGAATGTCTCAGCAGAAATTCATGCCGAGCCTGTAATCTGAGTGTAATTTTGTTCACCCCATCTCAGAAGGGATACAATGCAATAGAGATATACACTGAAAAGTAACTTTCATATGAAAGCAAGCTAAAGTAGAAATATCCTGCAAGAAGGGAAGTGAGGAGTAAATAGAAATCTATAGAAAATGCTATTCTTTAATAGCAGCATGCTAAAAACATAGTATCTCTGGCTTAAGATATTGTGATTCAAACATTAATCATGCTCTTAGCTTCTGCTTTCATTCATCTGGACTATATACAATTTCTCTTCTATTGGTGTAATTAATTTCTTCAGTGTACACTATACTGGATAGCATTATTCACAATCTTGAATATGTTGCTGAAAGCTTCTACTTCTGGGCTGAATACATTGCATATTCCTTAGCCTTTTCCCTTCTGTACAGGAAAGTGTCTTTATTCCAGTACAAAGCATGCAACAAACTTCACTGAGATCCTTTGCAGATAGTCTCTAGGATAACTTCTAGCTATGCGGGTGCTTCAGGATCAACCTTGCTAACCAGGACTCTTTTTCTCTTCTTATTATCAATCCTTTTCTCCGTTCCTTGGGAATTTAAGTTCTCTCTCATTGTGGCTTCTTTCAGCATCAATCTGTTTTTCTGGGCCCAAGGACCTTGTGTTTATCTGGTTTAGCAGTGTTCTCCTAAGGAGAAAGTTGAATGGGGACCACAGGAACCATAATGCCTCAGTGGTCATGTGTGTTGGAAATGTTTGTTCCAGGAGAGGATGGCAAGTATATTAGATTTAGAGTTTTTAGTGAAATGTTACATCTGATCCTTTGAATTGAGTAAAAGTATTTGAGTTGCATTCTGTGGCCAGAACAGTGGATCCAATAGCATTGCACTGAAAGCTGATTTAGCTGCTCCATTTCTCTGAAGCTTTCTGCTCTGCTATGACCCTGTCCCTTCCCTTACTTGCCTTTTCACTATTTGCCAGGAAGAAGGGTTTGGATAATGCTCAGCTTTGATATATTCTTTCCAATGAAATGAATTTTGTTTCTTTGCCCTGCCCTCTGTAGACGTGCCCTGCAACTTAATGCAATGGGCACGCAAAGGCTTCTAGAGCTGGCCCGACAGATGAAGAAGCTGGAGGCCTTCATCCACATCTCCACCGCCTATGCAAACTGCGTCCGGAAATGCATAGATGAAATCATCTACCCACCCCCAGCTGAACCCAAGAAGCTCTTCGATTTAGTAGAGTAAGTAGGAGCAGCATTGCCTCTTCTGGTGTTGGTTTTGTTTCACTCTGCAGAAGAACTCTGAATTGTTCACATAAGCAATACTGTAGATTTTCTGTTCATCATTGCTGTTATTTTGTATTGCCTTGTCTGCACACACTCATGCCAGCAAGAAATGCTGACCATAATGAGAAGGAGACCAAAGGAAGAGACAGCTTTCATTCTAGGTTGTTTTGAGGTGTGCCTTCCACAGAATTTTATCTAGTAAGTCTGTCCTTTCTGGATTTTCTCTTGAAACAAGCTTTACTGAAGTTTTCTGAAAATAGAAGAAATAGACACTCTGGTTTGGAGCATTTTTATCTGGAGAGCTGCTGAAGTTACACTTGATAATCATTTGGTTGAGCTTAACAATACTTTTCCAAATACAAAAGAATTATAAAATAACATAAACCATTCTTAATAACTCTGTGATTTCAGTTATCCCTATGCATTTTTCCACACACCATTTTTAAAAAGACTGTGATTTCATGAGAGTCCAACACTAAGTTATGCATGAGTGCATTTGCTACCAGGAATGGAGTTGTGCTGCTTCTTTCTGCAATACTCAGTTCTGTTGCTACCTTAGTAAGATCTGAAAGATTTTGTATACCTTATATTCACTTTTTTATCTCTCCAGCTTCTCAACATCGATTCTACTTATTTCAAGAATTCTGTCATATTAAGCTGGAGTTATATGGTGATGAGTCAGAAACAGGTTGTTTTAGAAACAGTTTGAAGATGTTGCCAAGAGATGCTAACCCTTCATGGTCTGCAGCCAAGACTGCTGAGTTCACCCCCTAATGACTGCTTTCCACAGGTTAACTGTCTTCACATGGCTTACTTGTCCATCCACAGAAGTGGGGCCATTCTCTGTTGAAAACCGCAGCTCAGTGTGAAAATTTAGGAATTTGATGGAACAACAAAAAGGCGTGTTTATTTGAATTTACTAAAATGGAGAATAATTAGAAAGAATAACAAAATCTGCTGATAAAGGCCCCAGAAAGCCTTCCCCTTAGAATTTTCCCAAAGCTACAGCTTTGTTTTCATTAGTTTTCTAGTGCTATTCCTCTTGTGTGATATAAGCAACTAACTTGTGAACTAGTAACCCAAAGAGCGGGTATAAATTCTTTCTTCTCCTTGATTCTTGACAAAAGAAATAATTGCACAAAGTGCTACTCCAGAAAATTTAGTACAAGTCAGTGTTTTCTTTTTTAATTTTTGCAGTAGCCCGTAGTCTTGGATATTTTTACTTACAGCTAGTAGTCATCTATCATTTATTATTTAATCAGCAAGTGGAGCATGATAAAAATGTAAGAAATGCCCTATTGCATCAGAGTGAGGGACTGCCTGGCCCAGTGTGTTGCTCTCAACAGTGGCAATGTGAGATGCAACTGCATGAGCCTGGATATTCTTTGTGATCCGTTCCCCTTGTAGCCTCCCAGAAACCAGAACTGTTGTATGAGGGGTGTTACATCCTATTCTTTTTAGATTCATTTTTGAATCCGTGAATTTGTTTAATCCCTTTTTGAAATTTCTGCCTCTGCAACTCACCTGTGGCAGCAACTTCTAGAAGTTTTCTAACTGCTGTGTGAAGATGAGATTTCTTTTATCTGTTTCAAAATGTCATCCTAATGGTTTCATTGTATGTCCTGTAGTTGTAGCATTGCAGTATCTGCAGCATTTGCCCTATTCACACCCTCTGCAGTTTGTAAATACGTATTGTATTCACTCTGTATCCTCTCTTCTGCAGACTGAAGCGTCACGGTGTTTTTACTGTCTCCTCTATATGCCAGCTGAGCTGTCTCCTTGATTTGACCTGCCCCCCTCTTTGCCTTTTTTTAACTTCATTCCTTCTGTGAAGTGTGAAAGCCAGACAGAATTGTGTGCAGTGCTCACAAAGGTGTGAGCACTCAAGGTTTTAATTAAATGTCTTCAAAATGATACCATTGGTCTTGTTCTCAGTATGTGATGATGTCCAGTACTTCAGTGACTTTTTTGTTGGCTGTTACTCATTGATGCGGAGATTTCATAGAGCTGTCAGCTGTGCTCCCAAGAGATCTTGCTGAGCTGTAACTGCCAGTCCTGAGTTCAGCAACCTCTAAGACCAGTTTAGCCTGCTTTTTCCTAAACACATTACCTTACGTTTATCTACAGTAAAGCTCAGCTGCCACCTTTTTGCCTACTGACTCAATTTTACAATGTCATTTGGAGTTCATCGCTATCAATATTACATTTCATTGCCCCAGAAAGCTTATCACCACTTGCAACTTTGGAAACAATTAGTGTTGATGGCTCAGAGAAAAAGACGCCAACAAAAGGCTGAATGCTAATCAGAAACATGCAGAAGTGCCTGGCTGCCCCAGAGGTTGCTACTTCAGCTGCTTCAGATAGGACAGTAAGAATTCATTTATCATAGTTTGCATATGCAGCAGAGAGAATGATGTTTAAAAGACAGGTTGAGTGACAGAGGATGAGCTTTCAAATGTGTCCGTCAATGTGTTTCTCTTGGCAGTACGTTTGGTTGTTTTTTCTTAGTCACATAATTAGAGTTTTTTTTTCTTGCTTTTTTGCTTAGTTTTTCTATTTTGTTTTACAGTTTTTCCTGTGTCCTTACTTCAGAAGTTCACCACCTTCTGGTACTTCTACTGAGATAGAAATAACAGCATGCCTTCAACTAGGATGGCATCTGTTTATTTACAGTGTTTGCAGGTAGAGGTATAATTGCTCACAGCAAAGACAACCGTTGCCTTCAAAGGCATTGAAATCAGGTAGGCCCCATTGAAGATCACTGTCTTCAGTGTCATTGGTTTGGAAAGTGTTCTGCAAATCAAAGGCAATATATGGGGGAGATGCCTGGAGGAGCAGGAAGCAGAAGGTAACTGGGATGTTAGGAAGGTAAGGTAATGTAAGGTAAGGAAGAGGCAGGCAGATGGAACAGGTGCTGTGCAGTGTGTATTTATAAGGGGTTCATACATCATGAAACTGCAAGTAGAAAAGAACTACAAACACAGCAAAAGCTGTGACCCCACAACTGGCCTAAATAACAGATCTGTTCAATGATGCTTTTGGCCATGCAATTTGTACGTACTTATGATTCTGTATTCAGGTGAAATCCCCTGTAAGTTCCCAGCTGTTTCTTTTTCTCTTCTTTTCCTCAATTATATCCTTGCTTTCCAGTATTTTGATACTTTACCTGTATGTAAAACCTTAGGCTTAATCTGTGTAAACCAGAAGTCATTCTTCTAAGTGCTGCCAGGCCAATAGGGGAAACATATAACCTGCCACATCAAGAAAGGTTTGCCTTAATCTAAAGCTGAGGGAAATCAGCTTTGAAGGGTATGCTGAGGTAAGAAACACAGCACACAGTGAAGTGTGGGCTGAAGCAAAACTGTTTTTATTATTATTGCAGAAAATGTAGATCTGTCATCACTTACAAGAAAGAGAGTGTCTTATTAATGCAAAGTGATTAACACAGTAAGTTATGTTTTCCTAGTGCATGTATGTGGTGGAAGAAGGGGCTACTTATTGTTTGATTTGCATCTCTTGCTTCTGCGGAGCAGTTTTAGCAGTGAGTGAAAGCAGTAGCTTTATGATTTAGCATTTCAGACTCTTCAAAGTAGGTTACTGAAGATACATAGGAGTAGGAACAGTTTGCCTTGCTGAACTGTCAGGTCAGTGCCTCTGTGATGGTAATACTGGTAGATTGAATCACCTGGTAGGATGGTACCCTTGAGACAAGCAGGAGCGTGGTCCTACTGATGACCACTTAAAGTAATGCAGAGGCCTGTCTGGAAGGATGAGGGAAAGGGGAAAATGCTTCTGCTTGTAGTTCTACACCTGTCTTTGCTTTGTGACAGCTGCTAACCTGTAAGTCCCTATTAAAAATAATAAAAATAAAAAATAAAATAGGAAGAGGGGTGGAAAAAATATTTGTATGCAGCTCAATCTGAGCTCCCAAATCAACCTAGTCTTCCTCCAGATCTGCAGGAATAGATGTCACCTTTTGGTAGACTGTTAATTACTTGAAAGATTGGAACGATGGCAATTTAGCTGTGATCCTGAAGAGGCCAAGTTCCATAACTGTCTAAACAGGCTTTGTAAATTAAGTTAATATTGTGTGCTACTTATAACCTCTGCTTAGTTCAACTTTTTTCTATGCTTAAATAATTTTTCTGCCTTATTTCTGAAACACGGGACTAAGGTTGCAAAGGAAAATATTTCTGCCTCCGTAGGGCTTTTTTTAATTAAAAATAATAATAATAATAATTTCTGTCTACTAAGAAATGTCAGATTCTTTTTAACTAGTTCTGAAACTGAGAGGTTCACTGAAATCAACCCTTCTCTGCAAATTGTTTGGCAGTTTCAGTGAGTCAGTGTTTTCTCATAGAAGTTTTGTTGTAATATATTCAGCTGTGTCTAGTCAGAGCCATCTGAAAAGCACTGTGCCACCAGGACCATCAGATGTTTGCACACTTAAGTTGACGTGATAAAGTAATTCCTAGGCATGACAGTCTCTACCTTATTCCTTTCCCCATGACCTCCACCTGTTTCTGAAATTCAAGACAAGGAGGGGTGAACTGAGGATCTGCAGGAAATAGTATCCTTGCAATGCCCTGGGAAGAGTACAACCAGTCAGTCTGAGCTGTAAGTCCATTGACTTAATTACAAATTGGATTATAGGAGTTAATTTTTGATTCTGTGGTGCGGCATCAGACTGCTGAAAGCCTGTCCTGGACTGGCAGCAGTGTGTGAGGGCTCTGAAAGTACATTCAGTTCCTGTCTTTTAGACCTAAATGCTGGCAGAACCACTAAAGTATTGCTGTATTGCCAGGGAAGAGCCTCTGAGCCTTAGGTTCTCATTGCAGTGGTAAGGGCCATGTTTTTAAAGGTATACACGTAACTATTTCTGATGGACTAGATACTTGAATACCTTAATGAGATGACTTGGTGGGTGTGGGTTTTTTTCTTTTTAGAGAAGCTAGCACTGACAATTTTGTAATTTTCTGTGTGAACAAGCCAGCGGAAAACCAGTAGAAAGGAACACCTAACATTTTAAATAGTGCAAGTGGAATACTATTGCTGTAATACACAGTTTTAGCTTTTGAAACCTTTACAATGATACTCAACTCAGTAACTGAAGGTTACCGAGAATCTCCTGAAACATACTTGGGATTATATAAGGACTGTATTGGCTAAGAATGAGTGGTGTCTAGCTAGAGTATTAGGTTGGAATGCTCCATCAGACTAACCATAGACCACAGTTACAGCTACACAACTGATTGTAGTGAAACATAAAATACATGAGATTGCTTTACAGTGAGATAGCATAGACATATGTAGTTCAGCTGGACATCACAGCATGAAGCTCAGCAGGGTTACTTTGTACTTCCAAGACAAAAGTAACCTTTATCCCACAGAGCTATTAAGCTAAATCCAAATCCAGTTGCTCCTCACTTTGTCTTAAATGGCTTTGACTTTGTTTCGGGTGAGTATTCCTATCTTAACTGGTCTTTTTTGCCTCTGTATACTCTCTGTGTGACAGACAATAATGACATTGTCCTTGTTTTCTATAGGTGGTTGGATGAATCTATCATTCAAGACATCACACCCAAGCTGCTTGGGGACTGGCCAAACACTTACACCTACACCAAAGCCTTGTCAGAATACCTGATTCAGCAAGAGAAAGGAAACTTGAATATTGCTATCATCAGGCCATCAATCGTGGGAGCTAGCTGGCACGAACCTTTCCCAGTAAGCATTAATCCATAGCAATTCCCTACTGAGAACCCTTTGATGCAGCTGCAGTACTGTCTGGAATCTGTTCCTACTTCTGGTAGTGTCAGCTTGAGAAACAGGTGCCCCAGTTTACAGGAAAGCATATGGGAGAAGTGGAGGGCCTGTGCTGAAGTAGAACAGCAAGTCTTCAACATCTTCTTAAAAGATTTTTGACTGTGTGGAAAGAACACGTTTAAGCAATAACAAGAAGAGGTAGAATAGTATTCATGCAAAATGCTGGACTTGCAATTGACAGTCTTATATGCAGAGGATTATGCCCAGGCAGACACAGAGGAGAGTTTCTGTACTGGTTTGAGGAAACACTTAAGAAATCTGAAAGTCAGTCACAGTCCTGATGCATTCTGGTTCAAGTTTTTCCATCGTCTAGCCAGCCTATTAAGGAGGTTCTGATGAGCACCCTAGACTTCACATGGTCCTTGAAAGCATTTGATAATGTCATGTGCCATTACTAATATCTTTGTGTTACTTCGGTAGTCATTGAATTCACTGGATTCACACTTGCATGGGCCTGTTGTACAAATGTGTCAGGCACAGTAATTAACTGCAACTGTACTTTTGGACTGAAACAATTCACTAGACTAAATATACCGGTAGGAATAATGTGCCCTAATATTGCAGCCAGATTGGAAAGGCAGCTGTTGTGGTTTAACCTGGCAGGCAGCTAAGCACCACACAGACGTTTGCTCACTCCCCACACCCACTCCCCTGTGGGATAAGGGAGAGAATCGGGAGGAAAAAAAAGTAAAAGCTCATGGGTTGAGATAAAGACAGTTTAATAGGACAGAAAAGGAAGAATAATAATGATGATAATAATAATAATAACAGAATGTACAAAGCAAGTGATGCACAATGCAGTTGTTTACCACCTGCTGACCGATGTCCAGCTGAGCCCTTAGCAGCGGTCCCCCAGCCCCGGCCAGCCACCCCATATTAATTGTTCAGCATGACGTCATATGGTATGGAATAGCCCTTTGGCCAGTTTGAGCCAGCTGTCCTGGTTCTGTCTCCTCCCAGCTCCTTCTGCACCCCCATCCTCCTCACTGGCAGGGCGGTATGAGAAACTGAAGAGTCCTTGACATAGTCTAAGCACAGCTCTGCAACAGCTAAAACATTGGTGTGTTATCAGCATTATTCTCATCCTGAATCCAAAACACACCATACCAGCTACTAGGAGGAAAATTAACTCTATCCCAGCCAAAAACAGGACAGCAACATAAAGTTACCTTTGCCTTTCATAAAGCTTGAACCATGCCAAAGATACAGACTGAACTCTGCTAGGTGTCATAAACCACTTCGGGTCATACAGCTCATTACTGCTTTAACTCCGGCTCCCACAAGGGGCAGTTTCCTTGACCTGAAGTAGGATGGGATTCAGAATTGAGTGGTATTTTTTTTCTTCCTTGTCTTAGAAATTAGTCAAAGTAATCAAATCAGTCTCAGTGGCATCTGCATGTTGTATGTTGCTGGATATATAACATGCTGACAGTTTTCAGCAAGTATGACATCACCAAGACACTGTAGTGTTTTAAAGCCAGAGTTTTTTCATGTAGCCAAGTTACTATAGGAAAGAAGTGGTTTCTAAAAACAAAGTTTGATTGTGTTGTTGATGGGTAAATTGCTAAGAGTATGAGGTATCATGCAAAGCATCCCCTATTTAAAATCAGTTAGATACTTTCATTCCGGTTAGCTTCCTGGCAACTGTCCCAGATAGGCTGGCATCTGTCTTAAGCAATGAGACAACGGTTATCTACACCACAGCATTATAACCCTTTCTCCATTTTAAAGCCTGTGTAAGCAACTTATCATTGCAATAAAGAGTAATCATTCTTCTTTTTTGCAGGGTTGGATTGACAGCTTCAATGGGACAAGTGGAATATTTGTTGCGGTATGTCTAGTTACTATTTAAAGTTCCCTTAAAGCGGACTTAGTTACCGAAATAGCAACTTTAAAGATACTCTAAAGCGCCACTTAGAAATTGTGCAAAAAAGGGTTATAGCAACTTCCTGAATCTGCTAGAAAGATGTCATGCTCCTGCCGTGCACCCATATGCTTATGGCACACAACTGACTATTTATGCTGCACACAAAAAAGGACATTGAAAGAGTATGCACGTTGCTGGTTCACTAAAAGTGAATAGCAGTTTTCAGGGTTTTGGATAAATTTGTCCAAATTTTCAAAGAAAGGGCATAGAATGCATCCCTGAAACTAGCTGTAATTCACAGTGTCAGAGATTGAATCTTATAACAGAATTTAAATTTCTGTCTGGATTACCATACCACAAATATGAGGCAGCATTACTTATACTTTGATTTATCTTCATATGTATTCTTGCTATGTCCACTGCTACAGTTTATACAGACCACTCTATAGTAACAAAGATTCTGTGTCTCAATTGCTATTGCTTTGTGCAGTTCTCCTTGTGCAGAGCACATCTAAGTGATGTACACAACAATCAATTCAGACTCCACTGGTCATATAGATCACAGAATCACAGAATCATTTAGGTTGGAAAAGACCTCCAAGATCACCTAGTCCAACCTATGACCTAACACTAACAAGTACTCCACTAAACCATATCACTAAGCTCTACATTTATATGTCTTTTGAATACCTCCAGGGATGGTGACTCAACCACTTCCCTGGGCAGCCTGTTCTAATGCCTCACAACCCTTTCAGTAAAGAAATTTTTCCTAATATCCAACCTAAACCTCCCCTGGTGCAACTTTAGCCCATTCCCCATCGTCCTATCACCTGGCGTGTGAGATGATTCACTATATCCTTGGTTAACACTGGTGTAAATAGACACTGTACATAATTGTGATGAGCAAATCTGTAAGATAAATAATGAATAACTTGAGAAAAATATTCCCTGAAATACAAAAACAATAATTACAATTTAACTTATGACAACAATAATGTTGCATATCTTTTCTCCTGGCTTATATATATATTTCTGAACTAAAATCACTGCCTTAGCTCTATTTGTCAACGCATTATATTGTATAGCTATGGACAGTTATTTTTGTTCATGTATGTTTTGTCCAACTTGATTACTTTGTAAAACTATGTTGTAATCAGCCCTCTGCAGTATATAAAAGGATTAGTAGTCTACAGCTATAGGAGAGTAGAATAATAAAAATAAAAATAAAAATAAAAATAAAAGTAAAAAAATCTTATTTTAAAAGCTCGTTTGTACCTTAAGTACAGTGTAAATAGAAACTATTACAGTTACTTCTGGAATCCACAGGACTGGTTAAATCAGTGGGTATATCCCAGCTAATGCTTTCATCTGAAACCCCAGTTACACATTTCAGAGACACATCTCAAAAGCCCCCAAATGCATCATTTATGTTCACAGAGTGTTATTAGCTCCTATTCATGGCATGGTTTCTTTAAAATATTTATCTGTCAGCCTTTTACTCATTGCTGACTGCTCAAAAGCTTGTACTGCCTCTCTCTGCTTTACTCTTAGCATCTTGTGCTGTCTTCCGTGTTCGCATGATGTCGTCATCACAACAATAAAGAAAAGTTATGCAGTTCCTTAATTTTGCAGATCCACTCCTCACATTTTTTTTGTAACAAGTTCTAACTTTTGTAATAATATCTGCACATTTTGTTTTTTTTTTTATTAATTTTGAGCATTAAAAATCTGTCACAAGAATTTTTCTATTTAATACAGTTTACAAGGAAGGTTGCTTGTAAAATTGCATTGCTTTTTATCCCTCACAAGTTGGTTACCTAAGTAACAAATTACAGCAGCTAGTTTTCATGCATGTATTATTGGCATAAGCCAATACATTATGAAACACAGGCCAAAGTTCATATGCTTTCAGCCATATAAAAACATGACAATTAAATCTTTTGTCATGTAAAAACCACTTACTTTTTTCCTGCTTTTTTTTCCTTTTAATCAACAAGTAAATAACACCTAATGGTTAAGTATTTGGAAATTTTCCCCACACATCACTGTCTTTTTTTTTTTTTTTTATAATAGACACTTTTTGTACTTAAGCTAGAGCTTTCATATATTGTATATGTTTATCCTTTGCCACTCATACAAGTAACTATTATTTTCTGTTCTTCGAAGTTGAAGATTTGAAATGTAATTATATCAAGATTAGCCAAGAAACAGACAAAAAGCAAAGACAGTATGTCCTGAGTGTAGTGACAAGGATGTCTGGCATTTCTCTGGCCTCATGGGCAGCAGTGTTGGCTGGAAAGAGTCAGGGGCAGAGATTCTGTGATGTAGAGAAGGGAGAGAGGATTGCCAGTGCTGACACTGTTTGTCTTGCACCATCTCCAGGTGCCACTGAACTTAGTTGAACTGGTACTACTTTTCTGGAAATGAAGGGTTTTATTATTACTGAATCCAAGAGACTTTTGGTCTTCTGGGTTGGGAGCATGGGGGAACATATATGTTTGAATTAATGTGCTTGGATATGGTGGATTGCTAATTCCTGGGTGGTAGTTCAAAAAATTAACCCATGAATATCTGAGTTATGCATTAGTTTGATTATCTGAGAAATATTTGATTAAAAACAACTCTCAGGGTCAACTGTATTTCAAAGTGTATTTATTAGGCAAGTAGCTTTATTGATGATAATTAAGGATGGAAAAAGCAGAGGGGATGTGTTCTGGTGTCCCCCCATACTAAAATATTCGTTTTCAACTTCTAACCCAAGCGCATCCTATATGGAGAAAAAGGAAAAAAAAAAAACAGGTTTAGATTTTGTTCAGATGATCTTTGGGTTCACCTGGACAGAATCTGCACTCCAAACCTTGGAAAGATTTTTATTCAGTCACTGTGATATTTGAGTCTGATCATTTCATTCCACAAATAAAAATATTTCTTTTAAATATTCATGAAATATGGGATTTCAAGTTGTTCTTGATAGTGTAATTAGTTTCCTTCACCTACAGTTGTTTCAGCTGCTGTGGATAAAAGCTTTGTTTGCTGATTGAAAAACAAAATGAAGTTAATTACATTTCCACTGGACTGTAATTGAGGCATTTTGTCTCACTGTTCCACATTACATGTAAAGACCTTCTTCCCTGCAAGGCAATGAAGCTGTAGGGCAGATCCATGGCTTAATTCATGTTCTGAATACTGATTGGCCCCAAAGCGCTTCAGCTGGGAATCTGTCAAGAAAGGTCAGACTCAAGCTGGCAAATGGTTTCAGAGGCTTCAGCTGAAGTAGCTTCTACTTCACTAAGGAGAAAAAAAAGTCAGCAACCACAAATAGAAATCAAGTCACATGTGATAAAGAAATGTCAAGCCATTTCCAATGCTAAAAGTAATTTACAACATTTAAACCTGCAGTCCGTACTAAATACAGAATATACTAAAAGTCCAGTTCATTCTTGTGTATATAACCATCACATCCTGCCCTGAATACAGATGTTTGCACCACATCCATCAAACTTCCTGCTTTTTTAACCTGACCCCAGAAAGGTCTTTTGCCTACCTATTAAAATGGGATAGTTGATCACACAGTGGTCTCTAGTGGGCGTGTATTCACAGCAGCTGAAAATTCACAGCTGAGTTTCAATGGCTGCTTTGGGTCTTTTTAATTGCTTGCTTTTTCCCTTGAAGACAGCAGTAAGAACAAAAACAACAACAAAATAGTCATGTTGCAAGTTAAGGTTTTAATGTCAAAGCATAACTGTGGTTCACGTTAGGACATCAGAGGTTAACTGCACACCAGGGGTTTGAGGAGGATGTTTGGAGTCATGTGGAGAAGCTTACATGGTTGCCTGTATCCAAGTCTTTCTGTCTATGATCCCTCTGCCAGCTGCACCAAGGATAAGATGCAGCTCAGCATCAGCTGCAGGAGCCTTAGCTCATGAAAATTAAATCAGTGATGTAAGTGGTATTGCCTTATTTGCCAGCTGTGAAATGTAACAAAACTATCTGATTATTGAAGGGGAAAGGAGAGAAAGAGAACAAAATAACCCACAGAAACACCTCCCAAACAGGGGATGTGGTGTCTCTTAAAGTCCACCAATTACAAGTAGACAATGGCATATGCTTTACACATTAGTATCAAGTCTTAAATGCTTCTTCATTACACCTTTCTTCTCCCTAGACTTCAAGCCAGTGTTTTTGCACAACCAGGCACCTCCTATTTAGTTTCAGTAGTAAAACTTGCTCTTCCACAGCTGGAGAGTATTTTTATGATGAAACAGGAGTCTCAGGTTGGGGAAAGAAACAAAGAAAGAAAGAATTCATATAACATTTCCTCTGCCCTGACTTTTAAATATTCTTGGATCTATACAGCATACTCCTTTGCCCCTTCACCTCAGTTCTTCCCTCTAGTTTCATTGAAATAAATTATAAGAGCTTTTTTACTTCCTTGCTTCACTTAGTGCTTTTATGCTCACAGATCTGTCACTGGTTTCTCAGCTTCTACATCAAACTCAAATTCATCACATTTTATTTCCCACATACTAGATAACTTGATTGCAACTTCGACTCTGCTGTTGGGGTTTCTATTTTTTTTTAATTGCTTTGTTCTGCCCTCGTACTTGACACACTAGATTCATTTCCTTCACCCCATTTCACCTCCACGTTTCTATATTTCTGAACTGTCCTGTCAGATTAAGTCTTCTATCTGTTCCTTTGAGCTTCTCCCAGCCACGTCTCCTGTAGAACCTCCAAAGACTAATTGGTCATCAGGGGAACCCCTGTGATAAGCAGTCAGTTTGAAATATGTATTCTGGGGATTCTGGGCCCTGACAGATGCACTTCTAACGAAAGCAAAGTCAAAATCTTACTGTTCTTGCCTGCCTTCTCTCTTTGTATTTTCATGCATTCATTTCTTGAGTTTCATTTTAAATTAGGAAGCAATTTAAACCTTCAAGGCATGGGCCATGTCTCGACTGTGTCTTTGAACATAACAGGTGCAGCTTTGTGAAAGAGGAGAGTGTGAATACATTCAAAGGAAAGGGAGTAAACTTTTCAAAAAGCCTTCACTGGAAATTTTACTGCAGTAAATTCAAATATAGTTCTTTCTTAAGGCATTTCTTTCATATTGTGTTAACTAAAAGTCACCACTTTTCTTGTTATATGCAGCACATGTCATCATGCTTTAGACTTCCTCTGAAAATGCAGAACAGTGGTATCCATATGAGATCCATGTTTGTTTTCACAGAAACCAAGCAATCTTCTGCAGTGGGTGCCAGGCCTGAAAAGTGCTAAAGTGAAGGTCTGCCCATGCTCTAAGCAATGAAATCTTACTGTGGGCTTACTGTCAGTGACTGTTTTCTATTGTCCCACAGGCAGGTAAAGGGATTTTGCGGACCGTCATTGCCAACAATGAAGCAGTGGCCGATATGATTCCAGTAGATGTTGTCATCAACCTCACCCTTGCGGCTGGGTGGTACACTGCTGTGCACAGGTGGGAAGGCACTCCTGTTTCTGCCAGGCTTGGGCATTTACTGATTGCATCAGGACTTTAAGGAGAACCTAGAGAGAAGCTAACCAAAGCCTGTTTGATTTATTTTCTGGTTCACAGTTTCTCCCCCAAAGTTGGCAAGGACTTAAGAGCATACAGAAGCGATGAAGGCAGACTTTAGAGTTAGGAATCTCTAAACCTACAGACAATACCTGTTTCTCAGTAAAATGTAAGCTCACTTGACAAGTCTCTCTCAGAAGTTACTTTTCCGAAGTACAATAAATTAACTGCAGCTACATTGAGTTGCATTTCAACAGGCTTGTAAAGTTTTCTTGGTGAAAACTCTGTATGTTTTCCTTGGAAAATACTGCACAATATAAATATATTATAGACTCAAATGATAGAGGAGATGATCTAAAACTCCTATTCTTTGCTTTGTTGAGAAGGGTATGTATAAGCGACATTATGGTTTTAAGATCTTTTCCTGTGAACCTCCAACTCTAACCTTTAATCATTATGTAGGAAGTGCTACAGAGTAAAGCACATGAATTATTCTAGAGGTTTATGCAACCTTGAGAAATCAATACTAGGCAAATAAAAGGCAGAAGTATTTTACTTTGAAAGACAGAGTAAGCTCTCTGAGCTGAGAGTGGAGAAAATTTTCATACAGTAACCTCAATACAGAGATCCTAAAAGGACATTAAAAGGCAGCTCACCAGCTTTTCAGATTTATTTTTCTCATAGTTTCTTTCTCCTTCATCAGCAACAGGCAAAGTATCACAGTCAGGAAAAATAAATATAGCTTCCTACACATACACCCTTTAGAGCCTTCAGATTAAGAGGACTACAGCCTGTCCAAAAAGCTGGAAAAGAAGAAGAGTATGTGCGGATGAGAAGTATATTAGCACCACAGCTAGACATCCTGGCTCCAGCCATAGTAGGAGAAGTGCCATTATTTCTAATTGTTTGTTGGCAAAAGATAAATGTTTTTAATTCTGATCCCACACAAATAATTGTTAGGTTAAAGGAGCAATTGCAGAACTTGATTTAAAGCTTTGTCTAGCTGAGCAAGACCCCAAGGTTAGTAAACTGTGTACAAAAAAACAAGAGCCTGAGCCTTCTGTAAATTTTATTTATCTGAGTGAGTTTCACATTTAGGTGCTGTCTTCAAGGATAGTGTGTATGGCTTTAGTTTTTTTTTTTTTTTTAAATCATCTAATTAGAAACTCAGTATCCTTCAGGACAAGTTACATTATTAGGGGAAATTAGATTCTAAAACTTAGCAGAGAACTGTAATCTGCACTACATAGTGTAGAAGCTCTACACTCTACCAAGGCGGAGAATGGAGTGGAGAATGGAAAAAAATGTTGAATTTTTTTGAGAATTTTGTTTAAATGTATTGATTCATAATCACCACCATGACAAACGGAATTTAAAAGTATCACAGATCATAATAATTAAGTAAATGATTGTAAAATACACAGTATGTCCCCAAGGTTGGTTTGGGCCAATTATTTATAGTACGCTAAGAGAAATTATTTAAAAAAATCACAAGCTTGTCAGTATGCATGCTTTTTATAATTTTTGGTAAGTGATATATAGATGATTTATCCTAAGGCCCATCCGTTCTGTCTTTATTAACTTCATATGCTCTCCAGAATCTGAGTGAATCTTAATAAAACTTCATGTTTTATACTGTATGTTTGTAATCATGAAAAATGACCTCCTCTGCAATTTTTTAATGAGCTGATGTTATTGTTTCTTGGGCTGTTAGCTTTCATGCTCCATTAATAAAGCTTTGTGTGCTTTTCTTCGCACATTAAAAAAATACTTCTTTCTCTTTTCCAGGCCAAAAAACATGTTGGTGTACAACTGTACAACAGGTGGAATCAACCCTTTCTTCTGGGGAGAAATGGGTAAGGTCTAATTTAATACTAGAACATGTTAACCATCAATAGCATTTCTTGGCCAGGCTGTGAAAAGGTGGTTTCCCGTAGTTAGGTGACATTCAGCGTCTGCCATTCAAACCACATGTGGGAGGCCCAATTGCAGTTAGTGAGGTCCTGTAAGCAAAACCTCCTGGTGCTGGGCATTCAGCTCAGGAAAGCATTTATTCAATTTTCATTGTAGGCGTAATCATGTAACAGCCCAGCAAAGTACATGCTTTGCTAAACTGAGGTATTAACATGGTGGAAAAACGAATAGAGAACCAGTCTCTTAATTCTAGAAGAAGGTGCTCTACATAGCTGTAACTGGATATTTTCCTTTTGTGATAGCTGGGTTTTGTGTTTTTTGTTTTTTTGTTTTTTTGTATTTTGAAATCACTTGGAGAACCTCAATAGTGAACCTCAATAGTGAATCTTACATCCTTATAAAGGAAGCTCTAACTTTCAGAAAACAGAAAACTAGTATATTAAGGAAGTAGAGTAGCCTTTCTTCCTCTTTCTGTGCATAACGTTTTAAACAGAAATAGTTTGTGTAGACCTGAGAAGGCAAAGCTTGAAATGACAGATATGCTTCAAGAACAGTTTGCCTTTTCATCATGAATGTTGTCAAGTGAATGTGCTTATGAGGCAGGGGTGAAAGAAAGGGAGACAAATCCTGACACCATTTCAGTGGAAAACTGACACTGAAGCTAAGTAGCAGAATTTGCCCAGCTGCATACTGTGAAATACTATGTAGTCAGTACATTCATGGAGAGATGTACGGCACCTGATCTGCTTTCTATTATACAATCATTTACATCTTTGCACTTAAAATACAGGATGCTGGCAAATCACTACAGTGGTATTTCGCCTCTCAACCTTTGTTTTGCATTATTTAACTGGCAAACTGTAAGTCAGCAGAGAAACAGACCATAACTGCATTTTCAGAACAAGACTAGTCTGAAAAAGCTACTAATGTCCTACCGTGCAATTTGATCTAGCAGGGAACAGGCTTCAGCAATTGGCTGAGCTCTGAGAAAATCAAACCAGGTTCCTGACATTTTTTTAATGAGAGATTTAATGTTGTGGTTTGACACAGTCTGAGAAGAGAGGTGAAGCTTCATAGATTAATTTTTGGAAAATGCAGCCAATCCTCGTAATTTGTAAATTCAGATCTTCTGTGGCTTTTTCACAGGAGTAAATGGAAAGCTGCTCACAGGCTGCTACTTTTGGCGACAGTCACAATAACATTACCACCTGAGGTTTGCCTTTCTAACCTATTTTCAGTATAATTTTACTGATGTAAACAGTGATGTATTGATGCATTGTAATTGATCTTATTCAGTTACTTTGCTCATAACTGTGAATTTAACAATGAAATCATCTGAGTGCAGCAGAGGCTTACATAAGCAGTTCAGCTTTGTGATTGGACTGAAGGCAAAATTTTCTCCTTGAGTAACAATGTGGTGTCCTTTCTACCACTTCTTGTATCTACAGTTTTCCCAAGATCAGCAGGCTGCAGAGGGGTATGAGGTACAGAGTGATGAACAGGAATTTGCATGGAGTATCACAGAGTAAAGTTTGCCCTTAAAGACATTGCATGGTTTAAGAAAAGAGTTTGGGAAAGGTTTATCACATTAGGATGTTACAACTGCAACCATCCAGTTTGTATTCTCAAGTCAGTCTCCTACTAATTTCTTTTTGGTAAATACACATAATTCTAAAATTTCCTCTGTAAATGTGGCAGACTTTTTCAACCCTTTCATACTACTTTCTGTATATACTCACTGTTTGGCTTCTGGGCAGCCAGTCTTATGGTGTGAACTCGCCATAGGCTTTTCAGAGCTATGCTCTCTCTGAACTATGAGCTACCACCGTGTAGTCCAGCCCCTGCACAGACCAACCAAACTTCACCCACCAGTTCCCTCCTTCACACACAGGGCAGCATTTGCTACTTAAGTTGTCACCCTCTCCCCTTCTGAAAGCCCATTTCCAATTGTGTTTAGCTCTGCTAACATTTCACCTTTCAGGGTGAAATTGTTGAGGCTGGGTCTGTACCTCCAGACCATGTCATGGAGGTAGGCAACTGATCATGGAGATGGAAGGTTGTGAGAGTGAACCTGGAAGAAACAAGGCTGGGGAATGGGAGACATCTGGTGTGGGACTGAGCATTTTAGTGCAAATCTAACCTGGAGTTTGCTGAAGGGAGGACTTGGAATGCCTGGTTACGAAGACTTACACCAGGACCAACTGTAGGAATCACAGGCAAACACAACACAGTAGGGATTCTTCGGTGGGAGAGGAGGAAAGAGAAAGATAAAACTGAGAAATTGAGACTGAAGTGGGCTGAGGATGCCCTGGGTAAGGAACAGAAAAGACTGAGATGGGAACATGTTGAGTACAAAGGTGATGCACTTGGAGAGAGTGAAGAGAAAGATCTAGAAGAAAATTATTTGAAAAATATAGAAGTCTAGGTAAGACCACCCCCTAAGTCATTTCAGTAGCTTCTAGAGATGATGTGTTTCTGGATCAGGATTCTTTGCCCATCTGATCTGTCTGACTCTTTCTCTCCAAAATACAAACCGTTATAGTATAAAAGGCTATTATTAGTCTTGTGAAGTTTGAACCCTTTCCAAAAATTAGGAGATAGTGCAATAGTGCTGAGTTGGTGCAAGCCAGTGTAAGGGAGATTCGTAAGGAAAACAGCCGTAGGATTAACTGTTCTAAGTTACGCAAAACTAGCATTTTCCCGACTCTTTCAGACTGGTCTCACTGCCCTCCTATGTGCATTTAAAAAAAAAAAAAAAAAGAAGAAGAAAAGCTGCTTTCCTCACTGACTTTCAGAATTTTTCTTGAGTTTTCAGCAGTATCTTCTCTGTTCTTGAAATAGGTGTTTCTCACACTAAGAGAACAGCATAATACTACTGCTGCTGCTTTACTGCAGCTTCACTTTTCACTATAAGTCTTGAGTAACCAAAATGAGAAAGGTGTTGCTGATCTGTGTGAATTCTGTGCATGGCTGATGATCTAACACGGCAAGGGGTGCACTTTCTGCTTTTTCTGCAAAAATGCAAAGAGAAAACAAAGGCAGCAATTTCTTTAACATGTTTCCAAAAGGAAACCTTCACAACCAGTTTACAGTTGAAAACTAGATTTGTGGTATAGTAACATCAGGATTTGAATTGAGACCGAGCCATACAGACAATATCAAAATGATCACAATTCCAAAATACCAGTGGTTCCAGTAAAACAAATAGGTTTTCATTGAGAAATGAAATGACCAAAGAAAACAAAATGAATTTAAATATTGATAAATAAGTGAGAATTTATACATGAACTGGGATTTAGTGTCTCTTGAAGAAACTTCCTGAAGGGGAAAAGAAGCAGAGTTCATGGGACTGCTCTCTTGATTCATGAGCTCCTTGACTGGGCACAGATATACAGAACTCTTCACACTGGGAGCAGATCTCTTTACCTGCTAAATCTGCCATTGTGAAGAGTCGCTTCTCCTCGGCTAGCAAAGCTGTTGATACATTTATCAGCAGCCTGTGCTGGCTCCTCTTCACAGTGCTGGCAGCGCAGCTGCTTGCTGCATTTCACCTCTGCAAAAGCCCTCCTGCAAGCTTATGGTCTCAGCATGTTCATCTTCATCAAGCTCTTTGTGGGTGCTCACTGCATGCTGGGAGGTTCCTCTGGCTGGGCCAGTATTTTTTCAGAGGCAGCCTCTTCCTTGCCTACCCATTTCTGTCTTAATTTGATTCTGTATGTCTTGAGTGCAGCTACCAGAACAGTAAGTAAACTCATTTCTCAAAAAAAAAAAAATCCTTGCTCCCCGCCCTGCTGCTGCAGAGCTGGGGCTGCCCAGGCTTGGGGCAGAAACCTGTGGGGTTTAGAGACAATCGCTACCTGCCAGGGTGTCTTCAGTATATACTGCTGTAGCCTGTGAGCATGCTTGGAAAGACAGAAGGCAATTTGGAAATTTTCTTTTAGAAAATTTAATTTCTCTCTGATGATAGGGCAACAGTTTCGACACTTCCACCTTTCACTTACGTCAACGAGAGAACATGCTGCAAAGGATAAGATTTCCATACCGCAGTCCACAAGATGACCACAGGATAACCACATCATTGCAGTGTGGCTACATAAAACAGAAGGGATGTCAGTCAGTTCTAGCTATGCAGATACAAGACGAGTTTCAGAAGAACTGCTCTTCAGCCATTAAATTTGCAGCATACTGGACTCAAAAATTAACAATGAACTTGCATTCAAATTAAATTGTACTAATTTAAGTCTTTGTTGTCTAAACTTAGCAGCTAAGTGTCTAACAAGTCTCCTCCAGTTGCTGTTACTTAGAACAAGTAAAGCAAAAATCACCACTTCAAGTGCATTAATGAGCTGACTGCAGATGCATGTGAGGACTGTCTGAATATTATGACTGGAATATGCTTATCTAAGGATGATCTGGATGTTTCTTGTGACTTGCAAATTCTCATCTGATTTTCTATTTGTAACATAAGCTTATAATACGAGCACAGATTGGTGTCATAACTCAAACTCATTTGAGGGCTAATGGCTCAATTTTTTAAAAAGTGAAATAAGAATTGCATATTCTTTGTTTAGCTCACTGGTGCTCAGGAATAGGAGCACCATCTGTTTGTCAGTCCCTAAGACGGCAGTCTTACATTCAACTACTGCAGTTCCATTAAGCCTCTCCAATATGCAAATACCCCATATACTTCCATCTAGATGTCATTTCTGTGGCACTGTGCCATTGCAGGAGCTCAGAATCAGGCCCAAAATATTTTGTGCTTTAACATACAAAGTGAATGAAATTTGCCACCTTATTGGGAGTTTTCAAGTCAAGAATGCAATAGAATTTGCTGCTTTTGTGCATCCAGAGCTCATGTGAAAGCAGGCTGCAGTATTTGATGTTATAAGTCAGATGTGGTTTGAAAGGACTTAATGATGCCTTTTGAGAAGAAGAACACTATGTGAGTAAGCAGCCTGTTCCCGACTCAGAGTAATATTGACACTAGCCCTTTTGAAAATGTTATTAGTAATAAAAAGTCATCTTTGTTTTATGCTAATTAGTCAAAGTTTGCTTTCAGTGATCTGAGCATAGTCTAAAGATATGTTAACACTTACCAATTTCTTCTACATCTACTGCAAGTGAAAGCAGAAATGTAGTTCCTTGGTTTGAAGTGTTTCAGGCTACAACTGCTTGCTTTTCCTCCATTAAATTATGGTGTTTTAATAGGAAAGTTTATGCCTGCTGGTATTAAGTCTAAATGCAGCATATGTTTCAAATAAGCAATAAATGGAGTCATCTCTACTCTGCGCTGGTGCAGCCTCACCTCAAGTAATGTGTACAGTTTTGGGCACCACAATATAAGAAAGACATAAAACTACTACAGAGCATCCAAAGGAAGGCTGTAAAGATGGTGAAGGATCTAGAGGGTAAGACATATGAGGAGCAGCTGAGGTCACTTGGTTTGTTCAGCCCAGAGAAGAGGAGACTGAGGGGAGGCCTCATGGCAGCCTACAGCTTCCTCACGAGGGGAGCGGAGGGGCAGGCACTGATCTCTTCTCTCTGGTGACAGCAACAGGACCCAAGGGAACGGCATGGAGCTGTGACAGGGGAGGGTCAGGCTGGGTGTTAGAACAGGCTCCCCAAGGAAGCAGTCACAGCATCGAGCCTGTCAGAGTTGAAGAAATGTTTGGACAACGCTCTCAGACATATGGTCTGACTTTAGGGTGGTCCTGTGCAAACCCAGGAGATGGACTCAATGATCCTTTTGGTCCCTTCCAACTCAGGATGTTCTATGATTCTATCAGTTTTAATGCCAGAAGGGACTATGCGATCATCTTGTCCAAACCCTGGTTACATGGTTCACAGAACTATAGCTTAAACCTGTTAAGCACCATAATTTGCGTTTTTTGCATGTCGGTATGGTTGTGCCCAACTCAATTGAGTGACTGATTTTAAGTAAAATGCCTGTTCTCTTACAGAGCAGTATGTCATGTCCACATTCAAAAGAAACCCGCTGGAGCAGGCCTTCAGAACACCGAACGCTCACTTGACATCAAACTACTTAATAAACCAGTACTGGATAACTGTCAGTCACAAGGCTCCAGCTATACTCTATGACCTGTACTTGAGGCTCACAGGAAGAAAGCCCAGGTAAGAAACTCCATGCCCTCAACCATCTGCATACCCACTACTATTATAGAGAGCATATCCCTAGCAGTTTCTGAGAACTGGCTGCCTCAGCATGGAGTCCCTGGTCTTCCTCCCATCTCCAGGCATTGTCTTGAGGAGATTACTCAAAAAGAAAAGGAACTGCATGGACATAGTTAAGGATAGCCTAGCATTCCCAACCTTTCCAGAGCTCAGGGCACAGCACAGGTTTTAAATTCAGCTTTACACACTTCAGAGGTTCCCAAGCCAGCAGAAAAAGACAGTTAGTTATTCTGTCCTCTGTATAGCAAGATTTCCATCATTCCAACTTTGTGATGTGATTGCCGCTATCAGTCATGAGTGAAGACTCAAGCTTGTGTAAGGACTTGACACTGGCGAGGTTTAGAACATTTCTAGGTAACATTTTTTTCCCATGAACCAGATGCATAAGTAGCAGTTGCCAGAACTGGCCAAACAACTTGAAATCTAGGGTGCATAACGATTGCTTCTGAGTATGAATAAATTCTAAATTGTATTTACAAGGACAGTTTACCATTACAATCTGCATTTGAGCCTTGGCAGTGTCATGGCTAGGAGGAACACAGCTATCCATGTCCCATGTGGAAGGAATCCTAATGCAAATAACACAAGTCAGCCAACTTCCTTCTTTACTCCCTGCCACTATGGAGGAGAATTTATTGTGAAACAACAGAGCGGTATGCCAGTGCTCTGTTCCGTGTCAGCTGCTCTGCACTTCTCTGCTAGTTAGAAGGCTGGGTTCAGCTGTTTGCAGGGAAATCCCTGGCTGATGTACTGCTCTGATTTCTCTCTGATGGTCTGTGACAGATGGAAACTGGTCCGTAAAAAGGCCTCCAGTTACCTAGTAGGCAAGAATTTCCATAGAAATAGAGGTAAACTGAGGATGAGCAAGAATAGGCTGGAATCTCCATTCTCTGGTGAAACAGGCAGTAGTAAGATCTTGGCATTGATATTACAATTGACGTTTTTCATAAAGTTGATTGTTGCAGGTAGCCAGTGGATGTTGGCCATAATACCGTACTTGAAATTCAAATAGAGTTCAGCATGAACCCATGCTGAGAAGGATCTCTTCTTCTGAACTTTCAGATTTTTGTGACCTGAGCAAACATGGCTCAGCAATGAACTTGTGAATTCACTGAGTCCTTTTTTTTTTGAATCATTCCCCTTTTCTTTTTACAGGGCTACTTAAGCATCCAGGTACTGCAACAATGTGATAGAGAGCTCTCCTTTCTTTTTTCACCTACCTAAATATCAGGTCCTTATGCTCTAAGGAAAGGAAACCATATTCAAATAATTAAAAAAAAAAAAAAAGATAAATGTGTCACTGAACCTGCTTTAATGTTTCCCTTCAGATTTTTTTCACCTGCTTTAAACAAGCACCTATACTTAACTTTCTTCCTGCTTGTCACTCACACCTATCAAAGTACAAGCCACCTTCATAGCATTTTCTTGGATTCCCCTATGACCTTCTACCAGATTTGCAAGCAGAAAGGAGAACCTTCTTTGCCAGGAACAAAGCTCAGGCTTTAGTTCCCTACTGTATCGATACTCAACTCATCATAAGGTGAGGGGTTATCATACAGAACAGATTGTCTGGGAGCTGGTTATGGTTTTGCATGTCTACTGTTTATTCAGGACCAGCCTATCATCTTTATTAGTTTGAATTGCAGGGACCTGGGAGGAACTCAGTTGTAGTTCCTCCTATAGTTATCATATGCAGTTCCCCACCTCCCAGAAGTGGGAAAGGACAGGTACTAAAGCCATCTCCAGCAGCTTTAGACTTTTATATACTGTCGCTACTGAGAATCGTACTTTCAGTATTAGCTCACTTCGCATAAATTGCCAGGTGTCTAGCAAAACTGCCCTAAATGGCTTACTTTTATTGCTACACATCCATCCATGTCTTAGAAAAATAATGTGTTTTATATCATTACTAGTCTCTTGGAGCAATCTGTCACACCTGAGAATCTGTTCATGCACAGCTCTCAGTATGGGAGCAAATAAAGAAATCATTGCTGTAAACAGCTTTCTAGAAGACAAGATGCATTTCTGAAGTGTAACTAATAAGGCTATCAGTGACAGGTAATACTGTTTTTTTTTTCCTCTCAGTTCCTTCACAGTGGAGAAAGAGATATTCTAAAAGAAATCTTTGCTATAGCTGCTCAGGGTCTGCAGAAATGTATGTTTCTATTTGGTTGATGTTTTCCAATGTGCTAATCCTTAATCCAAATTAGTAAATATTTGGAATGTGGTCACAACATTTGAGCTGAACCAGTTAGCACAAAACACAGTTCTCATGCATATCTGTTTAGATGCCTCCATTTCTCTCTTTGATGATACTTTGAGCTACTCAGATAAATTGTTTTGGGTAGATCTACAGGCAGAGCTCATTCTGCCCATGTTGACAGAAGGCTATATCAATAGGATATTTCTTTTCCAGTGTGACAGCCTATTTTCAGGGAAACAGTAGGGACACACTGTTAATTCTCTTATTGTTTTTTTTTTTCCCTGATAGATTCCATTAACCCTAAGCACTTTAACAATTCAGATGGCTTTTTGAGAGCCAGTTTAAGAGGCAACTCCACATCTTTATAATCATATATATAATCATATACTTTGTTTTCCAAGTTCCTAAAACGTATTAAAATATTCACAAAGTTTTGTCCCATAGTACTTGCCTACAGAGGCACAATCAGGAAGATTAATTTGAAAGAATTTTAAGGTAGTTTAGATAAACTGCATTTAATCAATGTGCACATAATTATTCAGAATGAAAGTTCCCTTAATCTGATGCATTGCTTCTAAAATGAAAGCCACTTTAATTCTGAGTAGGAGTGTCTATGTAAGGTTTCAGTGTGCTTTAAATTCACTTTTAGTAAGCTTCACAGCTCTCCTTTGAATTGATGTATTCATTGTGTCTTTTTCTACTGTGCTTGGTGCTTATCGAAGTGGCAGTCACATCTGCACAGAGAGAGGCCAGCCTGGCACCATTCTTCCACAGACTGCCGCCTTTTATTCGTCACAATGACTTTGTTACCCTCTGGGCAGCTCAAAATTCCTGGTGAAAACAGCTCTGTTGTCCACGGAAATCAGCCTTCTAATGCTTTCTCTTGCCCTTATCCAGTCTGAGAGAACATGGTGTTCTCTCAAAATAGACTAAGCACTGCACATCACACTTCAAAACAACTGCCTCCCACAGGCCTTTCATACTCATGACCACTGGGACACCTGTAAAATAATCTTGTGAGGTAGGACAGCATTATTGTCATCCCTTTTTATATAAAAATGAATCATAAGGAAAGGCCAAGACATATGAAAGACCTGAACCTACATTTCCAAAGTTCCTGTTTAGCAGCCCTGAACCAGCTTTCATCTTTACCAGGATGCTCCAGGAAGACATTCAGACAGTTCTCCTGTGCCCTCCCCTTCCCCCCCACCAAAATAATGCCTATGATGATTTTCAAGGTCATCCACCAGGAGTGCACTGTTATTAGACCCTTCCTGTGTAAGGAAGAACACAAAAATCACTCCAAACTGCCACTGTATTACACAGGGAGAAGAGTGGCCTTGAAGTAAAACAGAGACATCAAAGAAGCCTCAAGACATGAAAAAGATGCCATTATCTGAAAACTGAATTTGAGCAATAGATTTCAGAGTTTTTTCATGCTGCAGAAGCAGTCACCTCTGAATTAGAGCTGGCTCAATATGAGCTAACGCCAAAATCAGAGCCTCACTTCAAGAGTCAACTCAGGCTTGAGAACAGATGAGTATTTTTGTGGTAGAAAGAGAATTATCCATCTTGCAAGGCAAACAACATACCTTTGTGGCTGTGCAATCTGCTGCACAGACTAGCTACTCAGATAGGCTCTTGACCTCACACTACCACATGATGTAGATATGGCCTCCTACCTTTGTTCAGTTCAGGCCAATAAGTTAAGCCTCAATCCTGCCCTGGAGAATGCATATTTGCACTCATGTTCAAGACAAAAATAAAGGCTGAGTAGCTGTAGGCTCAGGACCTCAGCTTGAGCAGTTGTTAGACTCTTGCTGAGCTAGCGTTCAGCCTGGTGAACACCAATGGAGGGCTCATCAGGCATTGCAAGTCCTATTCACCTGGATTGGTGAAAACACCTACAGAGCAAAACTCCAGTTTTTGCGAAAGGACAAACTTCCTGTCCATCTCTGACACTCCTCTGTTTCAGAATGATGAAGATTATCAATCGACTGCACAAGTCTATGATGCTCCTGCAGTATTTCTCCACCCAGTCCTGGGATTGGTCCTCAGATAATATGAATATGTTAATGGGTCAGCTTAACACAGAGGACAGAAAGGTAAGTATGCCCTGCATATGGATTGCTAAACTCCACTTCTGTTCATCTGCAACAATTATTTTTGTTGAGCCTTCAAATGGCATCTGCCTAGATGACTGGAATTGACTTTAATCTGAAGAAAAAAAAAACATATTTCCTCCTTGTTTTATTAAAGAACTTATCAGGAAC
Organism: Anseranas semipalmata; assembly: GCA_013399115.1. NCBI lineage: Eukaryota > Metazoa > Chordata > Aves > Anseriformes > Anseranatidae > Anseranas > Anseranas semipalmata. The sequence goes on from VXAA01000774.1 coordinate 260,754, forward strand.
CTTCCATTTATTATAGGAGAGTGTTTTCTCCTGAGATGTATTGCTCTTTCTTCTGAGAGAGTTGAATCCCTGAAGTCTTTCCATTTAACAAGGCAGCTCTCTACCATTTGTTTTCAGGTTTCTGTTTGGCATATAAATAACCTAGATTTGTTTCCACAGACAAAATGGCCTGCACAAAGGTAACTGTGGTGGTTTTACCCTTCTGGACAGCTGAACTCCACCACAACTGCTCTCTCACTCTCCCTCCTCAAAGGAAAAGGGGGAGAAAATACAATGGAAAGGGCTCAAGGGTTGAGATAAGGACAGGGACATCACTCACCAGTTATCGTCACGGGCAAAACAGACTCAACATAGGGAGATTAATATAATTTGTTGCCTATCACTAGCAGACAAGAACAGTGACAAGCTAAAAGCAAACTAAAAACACCTGCCCCCACCCCCTCCACCCTGCACCCTCTTCTACATCCTCCCCCCTCCTTGAGGAGCGCAGGGGAATGGGGAAGGGGGGCTGTGGTCAGTCTTTAACACTTCATCTCCGCTGCTCCTTCATGGTCACTCTCTGCCCCTGCTCCAACATGGGGTCCCTCCCACGGGATGCCGTTCTTCCCGAACTGATCCTGTGTGGTCTTCCCAGAGGCTGCAGCTCTTCAAGAACGGCTCCAATATGGGTCCATACCACGGGGCCATCCTTCAGGACCAAACTGCTCCAACATGGCTCCCCCACGGGC
>VXAA01000774.1:261746-277242 GCA_013399115.1 Anseranas semipalmata
GCGGGTCCCTTTTGGAGCTGGCTGGAACTGGCTCTGATCTAACATGGGGCAGCTCCTGGGCTCTGCTTGCAGAGGCCACTCCTGCAGACCCCCTGCTACCAAACCCTTGCCACATCAGCCCAATACAGGAACATTATATCCTCAATGACCCAGTTGTACTTAGCCCTTTGAGTTGAAGAAGTTAATGGCATTATACATAATGGTGGTAACTTTATTAGCTCCCATATGGTTGTCTACATAGACTGGAACACCCAGTGGAGTAGGAAAGATAAGGGCATTCCTTTTTGTATGGACACATGATAGTTCTCTTTCTAAGAAGAAATGGTCGGTTCCAGTTTTCATGTCACAGCTCTGGGCCCTGAGAATTTCAGGCATCACCTTTCATGGGGAAAGATGTCCATGTAAACTAATTGTGCTGTACAGGGGCCCCAGAAAGACAATATCAATGGTAACACAAAGATATGTGCTCAGGTTAGTTTCATTGCAATTAATTAATCACTGGATAACTGTGTAGCATTCGCAGTAACATCTCATCCTAGTTTTCTTAGTGTCTCACTTTTGGAAAACTAGAAAGCTCCTTTACAACATCACTTTCTCCCTCATCTCCTCTGGCAGCACAAAATTTGGTGGGTGATCTGGAAGGAAACCACTTGAAAGATTTTGGCATTTTCATCCACATTGGTTTTAATGGGCACTGCATGGGCAAGTTTAGTTAACAAATGGTATATCTTAGCTTGAATAGTATGAAAAAAGCTTCTGTTTGATTTAAGTTCCCAGATAGCAATTACTTTGCAGAATGTCAAGCTCTGTTGTAGTCTTTATAGGTTTGAAATACTACTCCTTAAGAATGGGGTTGTAACTGAAAGACTGAATGAATACAGAAAGTAGATCTGGTAAGCTTGAATGCACCTTTGGTCAGTATCTCCTTGCAAAGAGATACTTAGACACATCAAATTGGTCTCATATCATGAAATTCTCACACAGATCCCCAACACAAGAGTCAAGAGGTTTCTTCCCTAGTCTGTACAGGTAGCGCATGCAGCAAATTCAACTGGCTAAGGGCAGTGGTACTGCTGTGACTATAGCAGATGTAGAGGGAACATAAATGGTAATATAGGAGCTTGTACTGATGCAAATAAACAAGAGTCACAGCAGCAAGGACTTCAGCCCAAGTTAGATGGTGTTTCAGGCTTACCAAGCTGCTTATGAGTGCTTATGCACTGCAGCCTATGTTGCCACTGGTACATTGCAAGCTGTATTCAAGCTGGGTATATTATGGCAGCACATACATATCTGATGCACATAGGGATCTGCACAGTAGCTAACCTTCTGCATTTAACATAGCTAGGTAACCCTCTCTGCTCTGTCTTGTATGTTTCTGTCTTGTTACCAAAGTTCTTGTATCAAACCAACCAGCCTGGCTTGGCATGAGGGTGAAAGGAAGGTATTTTTCCCGGTATCTTCCCTTTTAAGACCTTGTAAGTAAGAAGAAGCACCATTCACTTCATTGATTCATTAAAAAAAAAAAAGAAAAAGAAAAAGAGAGAAACTGCAACAAAACCATTTCCACTTTAGAAATAATTTCTTTGCTCTAGTAGATAGACAACAACCTGAGAGCTCGCTAACAATTTTTCCAATATCAGCATTTGAAATTAACTGGGGTAATTAGCTCTGCAATGAGATTTATTGATGCCAAACAACAAAGCAACCCATTCCTTGGATTTCTGTCAACTTAGATGCTGAGAGAGAACGCAGCACTGCACCGAGTAGTAACTGCTGCAGAGGCACTTGTTGATTCAACGTCCGGTTGATTTATTTACGCATAATTCTAGTGACACACAAAAAACTGCAGGGAGGCTTTCAGATGAATGTTTGCTTGAGTGGAATGCCATTTTTCTTCCATGATTGTATGTGTGTGTACGTGTACAAGTACAGGTATTTAAGTACAAGTGGCTACCTGAAAGACAAACTTATCTTTTTTTTCTGCAAGTTAGCATTAAATTTCGACTTGCTTGGCCCAAATTCTCAGCTGTGTAGGTCATTAATTGACAGATGCGAAGTATAGTTTTTAAGTGTCCACGTCTTCTTTGAAACTTAGTGACTTTAAGAACTTAATAGAGAGGGCCTTGTCAGGAACAAGTCAGTGAAGAATGATGCTTAAAGTAAACTTGTTTTGAACTCTAGTATTTAACTTCTGCTCTTTGTCTTTATATCACAGTTATACAACTTTGATGTTCGTCAGCTGCACTGGTCAGAATACATTGAAAGCTACTGCCTAGGTGCTAAGAAGTATTTGCTAAATGAGGACATGTCTGGCATCCCAGCAGCAAAGCAGCACTTACGAAAGTAAGTCATACCCAGTGACAAGGACCAGACCTCCTGGCTATCTTGAATGGCTTGTGAGGAAAGTTATTCTATTTACATTGAAATATGTTATTGTTGAATAATATGGAGATAAACATAGCATACCTTATTTTTTTTTTATGGTAGAGCATTGTCAGTACTTTTTCATCCTGTAAGAAAAAGAGGACTTGTGATGATTCTAACAGTCAGGGGCTAGATATTATGTCTTCCCAGCAGGTGACCAAATAATGAAGTTGCAATACTTAAGAGGAATCCATGAATGCAAAATTTCCTGGTCATTCAGAATTACAATAGAAAACTAAGGGTCAAATTTAGATTTTGTGAAGCTCCTAGATTTTTTTTTGCAATTGAAAGGGATTGCATAAAAACTTGAAACACTTGTGTAATTTTGAATTTCATTTAAAGTTGAAGTTTCTTATTTCTTGGGAGGAGGGAGAGATGCAGAATGGGAAAAATTCTCCAAAATTGATGCAGAGCTTATGCATTTCAAGCCCTGGTGAAAGTTTTAAGAGCTTCTAAATGTGCAATATGAGATTGTCCTTCTCCTTTTCAATTAAAGCTCTTCCAGCCCTTTTACTGAGAAGTCCAGGCAAAAGGAGAAAGTGCAGCTCTTTTGGAGCTTTGTTGTTTCTTTTAAGAAAACCATTCTTGTGCACTGAAAATACTAGAAGTGGAAAACATCTTGTTGCCAGAGCAAGGAATCATAGAATCATAGAATGCTTTGGGTTGGAAGGAAGGGATGTTAAAGATCATCTAGTTCCAACCTCCCTGCCACCTTCCACTAGACCAAGTTGCTCAAAAACCCATCCAGCCTGGCCTTGAACACCTCCAGGGATGGGGCATCCACAACCTGTCTGGGCAACCTGGTCCAGTGCCTCACCACCCTCCGAGTAAAGAATTTCTTCCTTATATCTAACCTAAATCTACCCTAATTTAATTTAAAGCCATTACCCCTTGTCCTATCACTACACTCTGATAAAGGCTCCCTCTCCAGCTTTCTTGTAGGCCCCCTTTAGGTACTGGAAGGCTGCTATAAGGTCTCCCTAGAGCCTTCTTCTCCAGGCCGAATAACCCCAACTCCCTCAGCCTGTCTTCATAGGAGAGAGCAGAGTAGGGGGTGAGAATCACCTCCCTTGACCTGCTAGCTACACTTCTTTTGATGCAGTCCAATTGGCTTTCTGGGCTGCAAGCACACATTGCTGGCTCATGCTGAGTTTTTCATCAACTAACACCCCCCAAGTCCTTCTCCTCAGATCTGCTCTGAATCCATTCTCCCCCCAGCCTGTACCTGTGCTTGGGATTGCCCCGATCCAGGTGCAAGACCTTGCATTTGGCATTGTTAAACTTCAGGAGGTTTGCACAGGCCCATCTCTCAAGCCTGTCTAGGTCCCTCTGGATGGCATCCCTTCCTCCCTCCTGCATGTCAACCACACCGCACAGCTTGGTGTCATTGGCAAACTTGCTGAGGGTGCACTTGATCCCACTGTCCATGTCACTGACACTGAATCCTAAACAAATTTGTAGTTTGTGGGTTATTTTTAAAGAATCTGTAAGAACCACTGTAACAAGCTAGTAACTGCCTCATAGCCCAAATGGGTAGTATGGTATAGAGTAGTGACAGATTTTACAAACAAACCAGTTAACTGTTACAAAAATTAAACCAGTCTTGGGCAGGTTACATATAAAGCTTTCTTCCCTCAGTCAGACACTGGGAAAGTGAGAATTGCTGAGAGCACTGTGGAAACTTTTGCTTGACACAGAGGACAATATGATTAGCATCTTAAAAAGCCAATAATTCCATTTAAATATATGGTGTAAAAAATACAAAACAAAACAACCCCCCCCCCAAAAATACCACTACCAATCAGCAGTGCTGCAGTACTGCAAAAATGAAGACCTTATTGAGTAATTTCCCAACATTAAAGGCAAGGTTTCACCCAAACAGAAGAACCTCACTCATCAGTTCCTGAAAAATGCCTCTAGCCTGTCATCAATCCTACATAGTCAAAAATAACTGACATATCAAATCAAAGCAGAAGGTATTGGACGTGTCCTAGACTATCATTAAAAAAACAACTCTCAGAATGACTTTGGTGTCTATTCTGGTCTGAAAGTAGAGCACATCGAACAAGAGAGACTTGCAATACAGATATTCCACCTATCATATTAACTATTCAGTACACCGTAACTTCAACACAGTCTTGGTGGGATGGTAGGGACATCTTAGGCACAGTATTTTCACTAAAATCTGAGCGGCAAAAAGCCCAAGGGCCACTTGTAAACAAGATTTCTTAGAAAATTATCTGTAGCAAATGAAGTAAGCTGGTAAGCTTTTGTTGCTTTTGTCTTCCTCCATAATATGCGTCTCTCTTTTCTCAGACTGAGGAATATCCGATATGCATTCAACACCACCCTCCTTGTGATCATCTGGCGCATTTTCATTGCAAGGTCACAGATGGCTCGAAACATCTGGTACTTCGTGGTGAGCCTCTGCTACAAGTTCCTTTCCTACTTCAGGGCATCCAGCACCCTCAGGCACTGAAGCCGTCCATCAGCAACCAGCCTCTTCCAGAAGGACCTCCATCCCCTCTAATCAGCAACTATGGGCATTGGGGTCTGAAAGTAGCAGAAAAATCCACTCCCTCCAAGCTCAGCCTGTATTTATTGTGCACAGTTCTGTGTTCACCTTTTTAATTTTAACTAATGCTTTAATACGTGGTGGTCTTTCTTCCATAGGACCTGACCAATTTTTAAAGCCATAAAGCTTTAGGAACAGATCAAGCTGGAACCTTTCATCCAAAGTCCAATGTGCAAGAGTAAGGATTAACCACAGTCTTCCCATGTACTACCTAGGCTATCTTAATTCCATCTTCCTCCTGAAAGGAAGCAAATTTAAAGCATAGAACCTTGGAAGAAAGGGATACCATCAGAGAAGAATCAGTCAAAGAAATTAACCTGTGAGAGGTCTTCCTAAAGAGGCTATTTATTCCTTCATTCTCATTCAGTGAAACGATATTTTATTGATAATCACGATTTTACATTTTCAATTTTTCAAAACTTAGAGGGAAAAAAAAAAATCAGTTACACTAGGCCAGTGAACACACTGAACAGATTTCAGATCTTGAATTATATTGCTCCTGAGGACTGATACTTTCAAGCCATAACTGAAGATACAGACAGAATTCATATACCTGTGTTAACTGTACTCACTCACAAGCTGCTTTCTTATGGAGAGGCATTTTTTTCTCTCTTTGGTTAAGGTTGCAGTTTGTCTTCTATTAAACAGCCCTTTTCTTGCATTTATCACTTTTGCTTGAAACATTTCTTTGGCTTGAAAAATGCTCTATTTACTCTGAGGATGAAGAGAAGACTTCCTAAAAGATTGAAGAAAAAATCAGAAATTCGTTATTATTTTTGAGTAGGTCCTTTTCCCCCTTCCATTTGTCTGCCTGTAGCTGAAAAACAGCCTGATACTGTCCTCCATTACAGCTATAAATCACTTTGCAGTTGGTCACTTGCAGTGGCAAAAAAAGTATACATATATACGTATGGAGGGAATCCTATCAGGCCAATTCCACTACCACTCGTCAGGAGGAATTAGAGAGTCTGAAACTTGTTTTTGTTGAGGTTAAGAAAGGTTTTATTGACTTCTGTATAAAAACAGTCATGCAATATGAAGGGAATGTTTTGTCCTACTTTGCAGTTTAGAAAGGAATCCAGGGATCTTCCTAAAGCTCAAGGCTATTGGAGATATTTGTTCTACCTAGTGAAGTATGAATTCCTCTGGGGGAGGAAGGAGAAAGAGAAAGAAAGAGCTTTCTTCAAAGTAGCTGGTGCAATGACAGCCTTAGTGCAACAAATGTATTCATGCTATCAGATTTTCAAAGTCAAATGTAATACTGGAATATATTTTATTCAGATTACACTGAATAAGCACTATAAGATTATGAGACTTTAAACAGCTAGTTTTTGAAACAATTGCAGCATCCAGTTTGTCTAGTCTTGTGTCATACTTGCTGTCTGAACAAGAAATGCTACATCACAAAAAATGACACAGTGGCTCTCTTGAGAGCTGAGAATAGTATTTACAAAGCTGGCATTCTTTAAAAGTTATAGTTGGTTTTGGCAGTGAAGGCAAGAGCAAGTTATGATGACAGTATATATTTACTTGGGCATCCAAGCTGCCTCAGAAGTCTTTCTAAAGGTTCAAGGAATTAATCTTCCCTTGTATGCCCCAGAGATCTAGTTTTAAGCAATTGCCAAATGATGCCTGCAGTGGACCCTGACCAGAAACATGGTGTACAAAACGGCAGGACTCCAACAAAGTCCCCTGTGTTTGTCACACATTACTTCTGATCTGTGTTCAATTAGGTCAAGCACCGAGTTTACAAAGACACACATTTTTTAAGCTCTTGACTTGAAAACATACTTTCAAAATTAAACTGTACTGGTTGTTAGCTATGTATTTTCCAGTGCCGGAAAGTTGGCAGTGCATGCTGTGCACTGCACTAATGCATGGTGTCACTGCCTGGGAAACTAGGAGCTATGGGTTTGGGTGCTGGGGCCTAGATATTTCATGTACACTGCTTCTGTAGCTGCATTATACATGGCTAATTGGGCTATGCAGAGACTGTGACTACCGTAGCAGAGCAAGGCAAGTCACCATAGAGATGCCTCTGGAAAGACTGCATTCTCTCAAGTAAATAATCAGCCAGCTTCCAGTCTTCTTATATGAAAGGCTAAAAAACAAAACAAAGCTGCAGACTATTTTGAAAAAAGCTTCATTAAAAAAAAATAAGGTAAGAATTCTAGCTCATATCCAAGAAGTCTTTTTAAGTGCCTGACATGTACAAAGAGAACCAACAGCTAAGGGGATCATAAGTCTTAAGCTGTCCACATGATAAGACAAAAACCTGAGTCTCACAGAAAAGTCAAATACTGCAAACCTGCTACACCTACAGCAGCTGACTGATGTAGACTAGACCTACTATTGTTGTGCTATGAGTGATGTTTCCTGCCTCCTTTTCACCAATGCTAGCCACGCCATGCATCCCTCAAATATACCTGCAGGCATTCACAGTTATTTGCACAGGCTGTATTGTCCAAACAAGTCTAATATGTATCTTTGCTCACTGTGAGCATATCCAGACCTGTTTTCTGCATGTACAAAAGATGCTTCAGGTTTCACTCAGAACAGTGGTAGTATCACGTTCTAAAGCACTTCAGCATTTTGCTCAAGGTAACAGCCACAGCAAAGCTACTACTCATCCCTGAAAAACAGCAGGAGCTGCTTGGGATGTTGCAGAAACATTGATATTGCAGATGCTATTCTGGAGACCTTCCATAGCCCACACAGCATTGCCAGCAGCTGGCTCCAGAGCTCTGGCCTTTCCTATGGGGGAGATCAAGCTGTTAGCTTGTTTCAGCACAGACATAACATGCAGTGAAACTTGAATCTTTTTTCTTGTGGCTTGAGATATTTTCAGGTGATTGTCTGAAGCACAACAGATGCAGAAACCATAGGAAAAAAACAATGCAGAGACTGACACATGGCAATGGCATTTGGCTGCCAGTTCTGACAGTAATCATGGAAAGTTGGACCTGGCATAAGAACTTGCTCTCACCTCAAGCTGTGACTTACCTTTGACATTTTTACTTTGTGCTTCTCATTGTATTTGTATGTGTGCTGAAGAAATCCAAGCCTTGGGGAAGATATCTAAAAGAAAATGCTGAGTGACAGCCACTTTTTTGTCCTATTCCATGTCTCTCTCTCATGTATACTCACAACCTTTTCGCAAAAGAAAAGCAAAATAGAGTTGTTATTAAGTTAAATCAGAGGTCCTGTGATGATCATGCACAAATTAATGTGAACAATTCAGGAGTGGATACTACTCATGGCTGAGGGCTAGAGATTTTACTACCTGTATGACTGAAGAAGGACTCAGGCTTTTTTTTTTTTTTTTTTCCTCCTCTAAAGAGATAGCATGGTCACTGCTATGGGGAGAAGCTAGGAGTAAAAGGAGCATTTCTGCAGCCTCTGCTCAGAGCAGAAAGATTATTAAGTGCAGAGCATCCATCTCAATGAGGAAAGGGAGACTCCAGAGATCAGAGAGGCATGAGCTGCCAAACCTGGAGCACTCTGCTTCCCAAGGGGCAGGGGAAGAGCTCCATCAGCATTTTGTGATCAGTTTGGTTTCTTCTGTTAAGATGGATGAATTAAAATGCTTCCCTGTCCTTCCCCCAACAACCAACAGGCAGCATAAAGGATAGTATTAGCAGTCATTCTGCATAGCCACAAAAGAAAATATCTGCCACAAGACAGTATAATGAGATTATCATCTGTAATGGTTGTACCTTCTGAACTTGCAGTGTAGTTACACGCTCACAGTGTTGGAAGTCTGCGGTGCTGCTACAAAAATAACAAGGACCACTACTGAACCCAATGTACTAATGTTTTGTTAATACCATGCAGACACACTAGTCTGTAGGCTATAGCTATGAACTGCTGTGTGACATGAAACACTGAATATCGGTTCATTGTCAAAGAGCAATGAGCATAAGCTTGTAATTAAGAAGTCTTTTTTTATTAAATTGCTGTAACAACAACAACAAAAAATCCCTAAAATTAATTAAACTGCTACTTGACTGACAACCATGGCTATCTCCAGCACATCTGTTATAAAAAATGAAGTTTCTCACTCTCCTCCCTCCACCTCAATAATGTTGTTAAGAAAACACAATTCTTTCCTGGTAGAAAGAATTAGGTAACAGACATACCAGTATTCTACTGGTTGTTGGCACATTACCCACCTCCTCAAGAGATTTGTTATTTTACATTTTCCAAGAAAACAAAGTTATAGCTGTCTGTGTGTGTATTTACATCTTTCTGCACCTGTCTTCTCATACAACATACAGAGCGCGTAAAATAGTGGAGCTCATATTGAAATGTCAGGCTGTGCTTGTTTGGTATGCACTGTTCTAATTCAGTTTAAGATGAAGCGATAAAACCTATCCTAGTTTCCAATGTAAAGGAAACCTAACCTTAGTACTATTAAATAATCAAATCATTATCATGAATAAGCAACTGGGAAAAGGGGGGTAGGGGTGGGGGGGCATTCTTTTGTTTGTAAATAAGCTACAGCTTCATGGTCAAAAGCATGCTGTTGCTCTTCCAGCATTGACGTTCTACTGCAGAAAGCAAGGGTGAATTTTTATTACAATTGGACCCTTTATTCTAGTGCAGAGTAAGTAATATACTGTACATTCCCCATAAGTTAAAATGGTGAATATCCCATTATATGGTGCTAAATATTGGTACGAAGGTGATACAGACTTACTTGAGTCAACTTAAAAAAAAAAAAAAAAGGGTATTTGGGGAATAATTAAGTACTATCCCACTTTTCTCTATTGCTAAAAAGTCAACCGTGAATTAAGTTTTGTTCAGATTAACAGGAAACTGCATATAAAAAGTTTCTTGTTCTTACATAATCTTGGCAGACTCCAGTTTATAGTAAAATAAATATTCTCCCACTGTCCAAAGTTTATATGGTTCTATCTGCTCTTTCTATTTTCTTGTTAGCTATGAGACAACTTACTGTTATAAATCTTACTTACAAAGTTTCTAATGTAAAGGTGTAATCTTTTGAGCTCTCAAATCAGATAAAATGGTAAATTCACAAATTATGAGAACCTCAGCCATAAAATTGTTAATATGACGTTTATGTTATTTTAAACATTTAATAAAACAAAATATTTTAAAACTATGGTTATTTTGCATCAGTTTACCTTAATTGCTAAAGGAGCTGTTTACTTGCTGGCCATTGCAGTTCAGTACAGGCTGTATCTGAGCCACATCTGCACCACATCTGTACCACGCTGCCGCCTGGGTCCCAGCCTACGTGGAACCGCAGCCCCACCTACAGGAAGCTGCCAGCACGAGGACCTGCTGCACGGGGCAGGCCAGGGGGGGAAATAAACTGGGGAAAAATCCCGATTTTTAAGTAAATGACGGTGAGACTTTAATCCACACACCCACAGCCAGGATGGGAGTGTCTCAGCTAAGTGCCCTCCAGAAAGTGATAGGGACAGGTCTTCAGCGAGGACAAACTGGGAACAACCCAACCAACTTCCTGAGCAATTTACTATTTGCACCTGAGAACATTCCCCAGACTCTTAGCTTTACAAGGTAAGGGCTTTATTTTACATTTGGTGTTAACACCATTTAAAAGCTTTTAAAGTCCAGAGAAATACGTTATGCTTTTACTTCAATATTACTTTTATACGTGTTGCCAAGAAGTGTACACAATACTACATGAGGCTGTTGGGTAAACTCTTAATCTAGCAGTTCTCAAAACCCAAACCATTACACAAATACTTCAGCATACTTCAAAATGTCTTCAAGCAGTGGCACAGTAAGATAGATAATAAAATCACCTTGACAAATAGCAGGCGTAGCTAAAAAGTGGCTTGTTTGTTTAGCAGTAAAACAGTTCTTACCTTTTCCAGTTCCAAAAAAAAAAAGTCTTTCTTGATGAAGAAAATCTTCATGGTTGGCAACTTCAATAGTCAAAATTCTCCAGCTGTCAAAGAAAAGATCCTGTCTCAAGGTCTGAGGTCAGGAACTCTGACAGTGTATTTGTAGATAAAGAGAATGCCATCTGCCCTCAGAGATCACTGCTATGAAACCTTCAGAAAAGAAAAAAAATATATCAAAAAAATATGTGTTTATAGTTTAATATTAAAGTTTAGTTTAGTAAATGTTTCCAGCTCAATGGAAGAGCCTGAAATCAATATATTTCCATTTCCTTAGCTGCTGCAGCAATTTTTTCACATGTATATGCACAGCACAACCTAACACCAGTCCACACACATCTCCTTTAGCTGTCCTACTGCATCTTGGCCCGTTCCCCAACGCCTCAGGAAGATTCATGATAGGAAGATTATCTGACCTTCTTCCAGTGCTCAGCAGGAGCACAGCAGGATCAGTCTACCTCAGCATAGAGCACAAAATGTAATTTTTCGTGGTTCACTACTTCCATGTTAATTAGTGACTGCACTTCCTTGCAACAATCGCATTTTTCAGAAACTTTTAATCTTATTAATATATATGTGTATGTGTTCTTACGTATATAGGTGTATAATAATACATATGTTATACATATGTCTCAAGGCAGGACTGGTCAAAACATTTGACATTTGTATATTCATGGAGGAACGTGAGTGCACTTAGACACACACAAAGTGTTGGAAGGCAGGGAAAGGGCTGATCTAATCTCAATACTGTCAAATTTCCTTATAGCTGTTTCTCTTTCTTTCTTTCTTTCTTTCTTTCTTTCTTTCTTTCTTTCTTTCTTTCTTTCTTTCTTTCTTTCTTTCTTTCTTTTTTCTGTAAAAGAAGAGGACTGGTGTTTTAATATTGATTGCCATTACAATTAAGTGTAACAGGAGGGTAGCAATGTGCAAGCATGCTGTAAATAGTAACATACTATGCAATGCTAGTGAATGTAATGCAAAACTAATTTAACAGAAAAAGTAGCCAGAGCTGCCTTAATTTTGGTTCAAAGGTAAGCCATTTCTTACCTAATTTTTAAAATCATGTATATTCAGTGAGCAAAACTTTAGCTTTTTTTTCAGACATTATTTTGAATGCTAGAAGTTAAAATGCCTTTCAGAAATGTCTGCTATTAAATTCCAAGGGGGTTATGGTGACCCAGACTTGGAGGTGGTAGATGTGGGTGGACTAGTATTTTTCTGTTTCTGTCCAATACTAGTCAGGAAAAAAAAAACATTTAATTTTCATAAAATTAAAAAAGTACAAATTTGTTAGTTTTCAAAGGCACTGTTTATCAAAAAGCACACTATAAAATATTCTATCCAAGTATTACTGATAAAAATATTTTTCCAAGAATCAGGAATAATTTCAATAACTCCTTTCCAACAGTTGTATTTATTGTAGAAAGTTTGTCATGTTGGTCTCATTTCACCAAACCACAAGTACATTTACCTTCAGATTTCCCCAAAAGAGTTTTGGTTTTTCAATTTAAAAACTATGAACACCTAGATAAAATCAAAACAGGAGAGAACTGGACCAACTCTGAAAAAAGAAAACAAAAATAAATAAATAAATAAATAAATAGGTAAATAGATAAATAAATAAATAAATAAATAAAAACAGGAAAACAGGTGGTATTTGGCACATATGACTAATTCTGAAAGAGAAGACTTTTTTCCCACCACATAAACAGACAATCATGCAAGCAGTCTGTTGCTCATCATCAATTGGCCTATTTCTTTTAAAACTGTGATAGAAGTTGTCTTGTGGAACATCTAGCTCATAGAATGCTGGCAAATACAGATAGCAGTGTCTTCTCAACAACACAGGCTAAATAAATATAAAAATATTTGTGTGTATATGTGCGCATGCATATGCATACATGTATGTGTATATAAACTGGGTTCCACAAATTCTGCAGGTCTAATCCAATGCTGCAGGCAAGGGAACTTGACTCATCATGACAGTAGGACCAAATCCGTGCTGTAACATTTCTCAAAAGCACATCTTTGCCAAGACAACCAGTTTGGCTGTTTTTCTGTTTTCCCCAGTCTCAGCAATACTTTTGCTATCCCCACTTCACAATGTTCACATTCTTCTGAAAGTCATGCAGCTCCTAAGTTTACTCTTCACAATCTGTTCACTCTCCCTACCCCACACACATCTCTAAACATTTTGAATATAATTCCTTTATTATAAGAACATCTTCTATATCAGAGAGGAGGAAGAAAGAGAGTAGGGTCCAGTGAGGCCCTGTGGTGTCTGTGGGCCAAGATTAGAAGGAAACTGGCTCTTCACAAGTTCACTGTGAAGGGATTGTGAGAGAAGAAAGAGGGCTGAGCTTGACAGCCCCTAGAATATCCAATTGATGGTCCATAGCTGTTTGATGTAGATTAAAGCAAAATTAGGGGCAAGGAGAGAAAGAAGAGGGGAGCCACCCCCTGTTTGCACAGAAGAATTCCAAATAAAAGGAGCAGCTTTGCATCAGCTTCCTGCTGCTGATATGGCCACCACAACCTTATTCCAATCTTGTCTAACAGTATTTAGCATGAAAAGCAAAATCTGATCCATGCCACTCAAATTAGACAGAAGTAATTTGTCATTGTTCTTCTTAAGTTAATGACACTTTTAGTGGCATTTGGTATTGACTTTGTAATGACGCTCTTTCAAGAGAACAGCATTTTCCCAGTCTTGCTCTAGGCTTTGCAAGATTTATATTGCATGTTCTAGTCCAATGAGAAAAAAAAGGATGTTGAGGGATAATTTGTTTGTTGGTTGGTTTTGTGGACTTTTTTTTATGGTTTGTATTTGTTTTTAGAGCACAAATGGAAGATAAGCCTTTCAGCCCTACTAGTTTTGAAAATCAAGGACAGAGGATGCTCCTCATGATGTTGGTCTTCTGTAAAGCAAGAAGAGATATGGTCTAGTAACAATCTCCTACTTCCTTGCAATATAGCATAGTGTTTAATGTGACAAAGTCGTAACATTGTCGTGTGCCTTTCCTTAATGAAAATGATTTCAAATTGTGAAACACAGGGCATATATCCAAGACATCATTTTCATTTTGTTAGCAAAACTTTCTTTAAAATATCATTTTCCATTTTTTTTATGTAAATGTGATCTTTAGGGAGAAAAAAAATCAATTTTCCATTAAGATACATCAGTGAATTAAAGCCATCAGCAAGAAAGTTCACATTCATTCTAAAGAACAAAGACTTAAAGGTCAACCTGCAGACTTCAATATTTAAAGCTTTTCTTCTGCCATTCTGATGACATAGTATTATCAACCCAAATAATCGATAAAATAAACTAGAGAAATTGTATTACTATTTATTTTCTAAAAGAGGTAAAACGGGAAGGGGGAAATGATGTTATAAATGGAGAACCAATCCCTAACAATGCACTGTAGGTTATATGACAGAATAAGTACCAGGTCTCAAGGGAAGGGATCCCAGCCAATCATTCCCATCTCCCTCAACTAAGGACAATCAGAAGTTACTGCTACTCATTAAGAATGGACCCCACAGGTCCCACTTCGTAACTGCCTGAATCAAGACTATTTGACTCAAGAAGGTTGTATGGCACAGTGATAAAGCAGGATTCTGGACTCTGGCATTCACACCCTACCTATTGAATGGGACACCAAACAAAGAAAACAATGGCTGCCTGTAGGTCAGGTGAAGTAACCCATGTCCCAGTCACAGCCATGAGAAGGGCACATGCTGATCTAGTTCTCTTGCCAGGATTGACTTGATGATGCAAATTCTTGTAGCTTCCTGCACTGCAGTCTAAGAGGTGACTTGCTCCATCCAGGGAAACAGCACACAATACACTGCTAATCACATGAGCTTCACCCAGACTCATATGCAAAACTACACATCAAAGAAATGCATCTTCTATAAAAACTACCCAGAATGAAGATTAGCTAAGACAGTATCAGGGCAGTAACTCTGAAGATGTCTTTGAAAAGCCACGTAGCAGTGATTTCTGTAGCCTGCCTAAACAAAAACAGAGCAGGGAAAAACACAACAAATCACTTTCATGCCATTATTTTGCATCCCTACTGGCCTTGTCTATGCATGCTAGGTAAATTCATTGATGACACTAAATTAGGAGGAGCTGTTGACTCCCTCAAGAGTGGAGAGCCCTTGCAGAGAGATGTTGACAAAACAGAGAGCCAAGTAAACACCAACCATATGAATTTTAACAAGAGCAAGTGTTGGATTCTGGACCTGGGAAGGGGCAACCCTGGCTATATGTACAGACTGGGGGACAAGAGGCTAGAGAGCAGCTCTGTGGAAAGAGATCAGGGGGGTTTGGTCAATGGCAAGTTGAATATGAGCCAGCAGTGTGCCCTGGCAGCCAAAAGGGCCAACCGTACCCTGGGGTGCATCAGGCACAGCATAGCTAGCCTGTTGAGGGAAGGGATTGTCCTGCTCTGTTCTGCGCTGGTGCGGCCTCACCTTTAGCACTGTGTGCAGTTTTGGGCACCGCAATATAAGAAGGACATAAAACTATTAGAGAGCATCCAAAGGAGGGCAACAAAGATTGTGAAGGGTCTAGAGAGCAAGATGTGTGAGT
>VXAA01000774.1:277485-288636 GCA_013399115.1 Anseranas semipalmata
GAGCAGCAGCCCTCCCACCCCAGCCAGCCACCCCAGTTGTGTTGTTCAGCATGACATCATATGGTATGGAATATTCTTTTGGCCAGTTTGGGCCAGCTGTCCTGGTTCTGTCTCCTCCCAGCTCCTTCTGCACCCCCAGCCTCCTCACTGACAGGGCGGTATGAGAAACTGAAAGGTCCTTGACGTAATCTAAGCACAGCTCTGCAACAACTGAAACATCAGTGTGCTATCAAGCATTATTCTTATCCTAAATCCAAAACATGGCACCATACCAGCAACTAGGAAGAAAATTAGATCTATCCCAGCCAAAACCAGGACAGATATTAGGAAAAGGTTCTTCACCAAGAGGGTGGTCAGGCACTGGAACAGGCTACCCAGGGAAGTACTCGTAGCGCCAAGCCTACCGGAGTTCAAGCAATGTTTAAACAACGCTCTCAGACATATGGCTTTATTTTTAGGTAGTTGTGTGGAGCCAGGAGTTGGACTCGATGATCCTTGTGGGTCCCTTCCAACTTGGGATGTTCTGTGATTCTGTATGTATTCAGGTCCCACTGAGGAAGAGGAGGGGGAAAAAAAGAACATTATAGTTGAATGTCCACTGACTGGGATTTTAGGCACACAGACACAAGTGAGAGTCTATGTGCATAGAGATCAGTTTGCATAGAAGTCCACACAGGGTCAGGTCAGAAAGTAACATTTAAAACCACCACTTAACAAAATCCACCTTTCCCCAGTTTTCCCTAAACAGGGTATGCAGAGTGCTTTTTAGAGGGCTTTCAACAGAATTTCCCACCTCAGCTTGTGACCCTGCTGCTGTTTCTGATTGACTTCTCACTGCTATCTCCTCTCCAAATGAGCTGTTTGACTCATAACCACTCCAGGAGAGCAAAACCCCTTGAGAACTACTGGCTGGTGCCAAAGTGCAGCTTACTTAATTGGATTGAATGTATATAAACTGGTTAGAGAAGTCAAGGCCAAATGAAGCAAAAGTAGCAAAAAGGTTTGTAGGAAGAGGTTTTGTCTATATTTAGACCAGTAAATGTAATCAGAGAACAGGCAAGATTTAAGGCACACAAGACAAATGTTTTGCTAGTTACAATGCTGGTCCTTTGCCACTGTCATTTGTCATTGTTTCTGATGGTATTTGCTGTATCAGACACTGAAAAGCTCCCAAAAGAAGGGACAAATACCCCAGTGCCTCTGCCAGTTAAATCTTGAAAAGTAAGAGAAAGCTATTGTATGGAAAAATCTTGCAGAGAAAGGAGGGTGGATTTAAAGTCTCTATCTCACTCTTTCTCATTGGCTCAGGCCTTCAAAAATGAAAACGTTTTGTAACTAGGAGCTAAAGAAAAAAATATAACTAAAGATAGTAAAAAACAGAGTTTGTAATTGTAGAGTAATAAAGAAAAGTTTGGCTACTTCGAAGTGTAAATGGAAGCAACTTATTCAACAACGACTATGTTTATGCAACACTAAGTTTATGGGGAAATTTTTCCTTGAGTTAGTCCTGTCTTCACAATCCATGATTACTGATCGTTTTAGGACATTTGGTTGCTCCCCTCACGCTTCCCCTTACAGCAGAGGTTGATGTGACAATTGGTCTGGGAAAAGAGAAATTTCAGTTGGAAGTCTCTGGAAACTTTGCTAGCACTTAACATATCTAGGTAAACTTTGCTGAAAAATAAAAGGTTGCCAGACAGGATATGCCAAGAAAAATACTAAGAAAGATTAAGTCAGCAAAAACAAATTCAGCAGTGAACAGACTAATAAGGTGAACTAGATTGAAAAGGCAAGTGAGGCTGAAGTGGCAGTAAGTCAGGGATCTGATACTCTGCAGGTCAGGAGAACAATTACGCTGAAGCAGGGCCAAACAAGATAAGTCAAAAAGTAAAAGAGAGAAATAAATTTTTCATCTTGCTTTAGTGAAAGTAAGCAGATGTATACAACCCTATTACTTATGACTTACAGTTTCATTTATTATTAAACTAAAGTAACACAGATTGACTTCACATGCCAATTTATAGCCCCAGCTGGACAACAAACCTTTTATTAGCTGTGACATTTGTAAACAGAGTGACAGAAACAAAACCTTTAAAGTTCTGGGGTTTATAATGCTAAGTAAGGACTAATTTGGGCAGCCACCTGTATAGTACCTCCATACACACAGTTTATCTGCCCAACAGTCACGCTGCCCATGCTTCAAATGAGCCACCCTGAGTCTGGCAGCCAGGTAAGCACAGCTTTGCTCCCAGGCACAAGTTAATCAAGCAAGCACAGTCCCGATGGGAGGCAAAGCCATCCCACTGACTGGCTATGCCACCTAGTGCTGAAAGATCCCTTAGCCCAATAGGCAGTAAATCCTAGTCTTGGCTTGGCAGAGCACTAACCCAAGTACAATGCTTCCAGATGAGAGGCAACTCATCCATCGGCAAGACAGAACACAGAACAATTAATATTTTTGTGCATCAGCATCTCCCAAATACATCTGAACAACTCCTCCCAGAACTACTGGGGCACTTGGACATGTTCTTCCATCCAAGCTGTCCGAGCTACGCAAGGGAAGCTAGAGAACACATTTCTACTTTGGCCCAGATACCTTCACATCCTGCAGTGTCACTGCAGAGAGTGACAAGAAGAGACAGCCTCTAAACCCCTTGCTCTGCTCCTGGAGCTGATCTCCCCAGCCCTTACACTCTTAGATTTCATAGGGTCTTAGAAATGCAGCTTCCTGCCTCAGCAGCCAGCAGTGAGGAACCTCCAGGGAGTTGTGCAGGATATGCAACCTGTTTTATTTGTGACCCTACTCCATATCACCTAACTGTAGTCCAGCAAGTAGCATGTGTTGTATTCCCCAAATACCTCAGTCCCCTGGTACAAAAGCACTCAAAGTTACACAACATGTTGCAAGAGCGACTTTCCACAGTTATGACTGCATCCACCAGTGGTAAGCTCCTTAAACAAAATTTACAAACCAATTTTGGGACCTAGCAGACAGGCATATGGATAACTAACTAGCTAGGCAGCAGCTCTAAGGAAAATTATGTCTATTTATAGCCAGTCTGACAAGTCGGCCAAAATAGTTGCTTCTGGGCAGTGAGAGCCACGCATTCCCAGCATGCTATCTTGAAAAACATGTTGTAATCTCTCACTGTTTTTGCATTTCTTGAGCTATCAATTCAACTTTTTAATTATACTACCATGGAAAAAGTTATTGGAGGCTTAAAGGTTCTTCTTTACTTTGCTGCGAGGGAAAAAAAAAGTGTTTGTTTTTGTACAAATCCAGTCAGATTTTTATAAGGTGAGAATTAACAAGCCCCAGTCAAACTGAGTTCTGCAATACAACCTTATCCACGGTGCAGCCACCCCACTTATCTTCCTAAGGTTCATGGGGTGACATCATGCTAAAAATAGGAGAAGATCTAACCACAGCAGCAAACTTCAATTCAGTGCAGGTTACCCTGAGTCACCAAACACTATAATCACCTTTTCACTTCTATTTTTTTCCTCTTCCGCCACATTCATTTTCTAGCTTTGTCACATACTCTCTCTCCTCTATGAGCCCCTGCAAGGCCTCCTTACCTCATCTCCCCTCCTGGAGCTGTACAGCTCCTTATTTCCACCTCAGCACCAAGCCTGAACATCTCTGTATTGAATCATCTCCAAGGTCTTCAGGGCATTCTTCCCAATTCATCAAGGTCATTTCAAATTCTAATCATATCATCTGATGTTTCTGCTCTCACTGCCAGCCTGATGTCATCTACAAAGTCGAAAAGCACACATTGTACTCCACACATTCAGATCATAAATTACACTACTAGGCAGTGCCAAATCTTATTTCCACACACTGCTGCTTTTCTCCCTCTCCCCCTTTCACCCTCACATCCTTCATGGGGAAGTTTGTGTTCAGCTGTTACTGATAACCAGCACTGTGAGCCAAGCACAAACCTTTGCTCTCTTCCAAGTGCCATAGGAGATGACAGCTCTCCACAGAGCCATTCGTGTGTGCAAGCAGCCACCCCCAAGCAATGCCTGCCAGCTGCTGCCCTGCCACCACTGCAGATGCCACCCTCTACCAGCCAGCACAGTTACACGTGCACCGTCCCAGCCTGCCTCCTTCTTGGACCTCCTGCCACCCCTTACTCTAAAGGCATTAGGCTGCTTCCCAGAGTAATGCTGCCTGCACTCAACAGTGTGGGGTTGTGACCAGCCTCAGGGGGTGTTAGTTTAAAGCTCCAATGCTTCTTTGTGAACTTTTGATGTGCCTCTGAGCAGCCGCCCTCTCCCAGCGGATGAAAATTTCTCAAAAGGCAGACAGGTGGCATTCGTCTATCAAAAACAGAGGAAACAAAGCAGGATTGGAATATGGCTACTACTCCATAAATAAATAAATACAAAAGGGAGGGAAGCCTTCCCAATTTTTAACTAAACAAGGGGAAGGGAAAGGGGGACAAAACACAGGAGCAAAGTAGCAGTATGGGAAGCTGGGACTCTGCTTTTCCCCCCACAAAGATCATCTTTCTGGGGAAATAAAGTGGGTTTGCAGTGGAGAATTGTGAGAGTGGCAAGAGTCACAGCCATGAGATATGGACCACACTGAAACCAGGAGATGTAACATGCAGCTTTGCCCACTCCACCGTGGGGCTGTCCAAGGCTATGATCAGCTGCTAGTTGGGATGGAGATGAGCAGCAGTGGTGGTGGCAGTGAACATGGTCAGGGATAGCTGAGGGGGTGGGGGTAGCTTGTTTTTCTTGAGGAAGGGGCATGTTGAGGAAGCCCTACCAGCCCTATCTTAAACCACAAGCATGAACAGACAGACAGACAGACATACCCTGACTGCCAGATTCAGGTAACTGCCTTGTTTAAACAGAAAATACATGTCTTGAAAAATAGTGAGTTGGGCATTTCACCCTGTTAAAAATATATTTTCTTTGTGCCATTCTCTGGCTTACAGGTACATTTCAGGCAAAGAAAAATATGTCCTCTCCATACTTCCCCATGCCAAGAAGTGCAAACCTGCTACTTAGTCACTGGAGAGCCCCAGCTCAGAGCTGCCCTGTCCTCTGTCTTGGGCAGCACAACTCCCTCTTGATTTCATGCCTCCAGCCGAAGCTGTTTCACCACAGTTGTTCATCCTCTCCTTCCACTCCACTCTGTGGGCAGTAGATATCTCATGTTCACATCCCCTTATGCTCAAGAAATACGGTAACAGCAAAAGAAAATGGAAATAAAGCCTATTAGCCTGCCTCTATCGAGCACATTAGCTCAAGAAGGCAGAAAGAAGGAGTGGCCGATGGTGTGATTCCCTGCAGCTTTTGAATTCATACTGTCCCCACCAAAGAAATACAATACTGCGCACTGCACTGGCAAAGATTCACATAGTCAGTGCTCAAGGGCTGAACACCATTCAGATCTGAACATACCTGAACACTATTCCGATCTCCAAGGACTGTGAGACTCTTGTGTAAAACCAAAGTTAAGCTTGCTGGAAGGTGATGGTAGCATCTGAAAAACATGTTTGTCTTAGATGCAGTCACATATCTGTTACTGCCTTGAAGGTAAAAAGCCTTGTTTTTCCAAGCTAAAGGGGAAAAACAATCAAACATCTTTTGCAACAAGGGAGGGCAAAGCCCAGGGTGCTAAAACACACAACCACATGTGCACGCAGCAAAGCCTTGCAAGCAGAAGTCTCATTGTGACCTGTTCAACCAGAAAGCAAATAAATTGTTTGGCAGGCTGGATGATCCAGGGCACTAGAGGGAGAAGACAGCAGAGAAGAGAAACAGGAAAACAGAGAAAATTAAGATCACGCTAGTGCTATACTACAAACAGCTACACAGCCTCTCAGGATTTCTCCCAACATAGAAGGACCTGACCTCGGGAGTGGTCCCAAGCAACATGAAAGAGCTTCAAGCCAGCCAGCTACTGCTTGTGCCAGGTCAGGTCTGCCCAGCCCTCCACTCTGCCCATTTTTTTCCAGCTCCAGGTTCACCTGGTGCCCCCTTGACCCGCACATCCGCTAGAGAGCCCTGTGACACCCCTATTCCACATGCATGAGGAGTGTGGGGAGCGCAGCAGTTGCCTGGCCAGGAGACATCCTCACAGGGGGCTGCTTTTTCTCCCCACCATGCATGGATCCTCAGCTTGTAGATCTTTACATAATCACTTAGAGCAGTCCTGAGAAAAAGGTTCAGGTTGCTCTGTGTCCATGGAAGGTGAGAATCCAATCATATACCCAACTGGCATTGCAGATAAGCTTAAAATCTCTCACAAGTCTGTCTTACTGTATTTTGAATCACTTGTAAAATGCATTCTTTTTTTTTTCCCCCCTCTGGCTTGCTGAAATATATGTGAATTGGAGTTAAGGAGTTGATACAAACCATAGTAGAACAGAAACTGAAACATTTAAAGGACTTTTTTTTTTTTTTAGGAATTGACACAATTTCTCTCTCAGAAGTTTTTAACTTCAAGTTTTGGAGGTAAAATAGTTTTATCAAAAATTCTTTCCAACCTTCAGATTTTAATACAAATTTGCTCTTTTCTAAAATATGGTTATAATGCATAATATAACTAACCCCACCCATAAATCAAAATACTGCACTCCCAACCATGTACATTTATACTGTAAGCATTTTTAGTACTGTTTATAATATTTTGGTAAATAAAACTGGGAAAAACATTTGAGACATAGTCTTTTTAATCTATCGTCTTATACTATGTTTTTACCCATCTTTTTGTGATCCAGTGTACAGTATTGATATCAAGCAATATGTCATTACAATGTTTGAGGGATCAAAATGCTTTCTCATCAGAGAGTCTGAGAAATCAACATATCAAACCATGCTTAATTCCTTAGTGGATGCAGCCTGCTTGTCAGAAGTTCCGAAAACTTCACTGATGCTAAACTGGCTGCAGTCTAACGTATTCTGAAATACTGTTTGGAGAGATGGAGATGGACCAAGTAAAAACTGAGCCCTCATCTAGGACTTCTAGACTATGATAACAGCTATCAAATGCTAAAGGCTGTAGGGGAATATTTATCAATAATGCAGTGAATTGCCAGTCTGGATTTTGCTTAAATCTATTTGATGTAAATCGATTTTTGCAATTTTTGCACTGGGGCAAGAAGGATACAAACAAACAAGAAAAAGAATATCCAAACTTCAACAGGCTTAGCTGTAGGCTGGTAGTCTCATACTACAACAAATATGAAACAATAAATAGCCATTTTCAAAGAACGAGTGAAAATTCAGATCCACCAGGTAAATGAAAAGAACTGTGGAATTATCAGCTGAACATTTAATAGAAAAATCCTATTAGGAAAAGCAAGCATTTTATCAGAAATAATTCCAGTTGCTTTGTCCAAACTTAGTACAGCTTATCATTGCTTTCTTTTAATTTATTCCAATCAGAACTTCAGCAGAAGTAAAATGCTAATTATTTTCTGCTGTTACTACAGTATATTCCATTACCAGGTTTCAGTTGTGAATACCACTTCGAGGGTCAGTGATAACAGCCCAAAATATACCCTGCTGGGTTGAAAGGCAATCAGATGGTCTGTGCATCAATGGACAAACGTGTATGGAAAGATGCTGATGATTAGGATGGAAGGAGCTGATGCTTAAAAAACAAAAAGTGAAAGTGAGAGTTAACAAGATGAAACTGAGAAAGTGATGGTGTTTCCCTTATTCATGACCAAGCAATCTCTCTATCAGCCAGGTTCTGAAAAGTTTTAACAAACTCAGTAATAGCCAAAGGAAAGAGAAAGCTGAGAGAGAATGTCAGTTTAGATGTCTGATAGAAAGACACTCCCAGTGGTGGACCATCCACAAGCTAACACCACCAGATAATAAAAAGCAATAGCTACATTATTATTATTTTAGTGTTTGGCATTAAGGCGAGTTTAATATTTTCATAAAGGAAAAAAAAATATTTTTCCAAAGGCTTCATTGTTTACTGACTCAAAATAAAGAACATGAAAGAAAGTAAAATAATTAACTTGATCTAATATCCATTACATTAAAACTAGCTTCCATTATTACTCATTCTAATTAGGATATTCTTTAGCCTTAGAAAGCAGTATAAAATTAGCCAATGAGCAATATAAAATAACAAATATGTTTTGGTATGCAAAGCAAGAATTTTCTGCTGATCAAGTACTGTTTTATTATAGCAATTGGCATTTTATTTTGAAGTGCTATGTTCTATGACAAATAAAGAGCTGAAGTGTTAAAAAGTTTTACTAAACTAGACACATACATCATTTTTACTTACTTCTCAGCAACAAAAATGGGCCTGAACCTTTTGACTCCATTCTCACTAGCAGTCTTCCAAAGAACCAAGACAGATCAAAAAAACTGCACAAACATAAGTTAGAGGCTAAGATACTTGCTACCCACACCTTTTTACACCAGTTACAGTTAATTTAGGAGAGCAAAGATTTATATGTCATGGTAAATTCAGAGAGACAGAAAGAGCACTCTTATGGGAAGAAGGATCAGATCTTCCTAACTGGTCTATGAGACGTACAAATATTGCAAGATCCAGTCATCACTGTCATTAGCAAAAAATAACTGAACAATACTCTTTAGCATATTGGGAGCGCACATTTAAGTATTCTTACTAGATGGAATTTGCAAAGTAATATGGCTTTGCAAGCTGATATGGAGAGAGAGACGGTATGGAATTACACACTTGAGACTGATGAAGAAAGCTACAACCCAATATTTACTTTCCTGTGAGACTAGCCCTGACCAACTAAACTTGCACTGGCTGAATGGCACCACTCTGGGGAATCAGATGTTAAATCTGCATGTTGTACATGCAGCCTGGCATAGTTAGAATCACACCTTTCAACTGTGCAATTAAGCTAATTAAGCTACATATTTTCGTGAATGTTCACATATGTATCATTGTAAAATGAAACAATTAATTACAAATTTTATTTTTAGACAAGAGTGGAATTCAATTCAGCACACTGATTTTAGTAACCTAAACCTTTAATTTTTTATAAGGCACAACTGCAAGAACTTGTATGTTAATTGCTTTCTATAATATCTTTTAGCCTACAGCATTCCAAATTAAAAATCAAATTTTCCTGGCAGAAACCACTCATTCTAACCACACAGTTCTCTGGTAAAACTTACACAAACTGGAAGACTAACTAGTCTGACTCTTACTTCAGTCATCACTACAACAGATTATCACGTTCCCCCCTTTTCCTTTCCACATATAGGTAGCTGCACTCTTATTTTTTCATTAATTTAGTAGTGTAAAAA
Organism: Anseranas semipalmata; assembly: GCA_013399115.1. Taxonomy (NCBI): domain Eukaryota; kingdom Metazoa; phylum Chordata; class Aves; order Anseriformes; family Anseranatidae; genus Anseranas; species Anseranas semipalmata. The sequence goes on from VXAA01000774.1 coordinate 286,762, forward strand.
TTACATTTAATCTATCTCACATATAGAAGAACCATTTATCACACAGAGAACAAAAATTCATTTGGTTACCCCATGAATAATATTACAACCCATTCCTCTTGGCAAAGAGAATCAGTTACACGATCTATCCATGAAGTCCACAATTTCTGTTTTGGCTAAACAAGAGGGTGCAATCTTTACATCCCTGGCCATAGCAAAGCTGGAAGCAAAGGTAACTCACCTGAGCACTGATTCTACTCATTCACTGACATGAATTCAGAACCAAAGTTGTTTAAGGAATAAGTTTTAGGAAAAGAAAAAAAATATATTCTAAAGAACAAAATTTTGAACAATACTACTTACAAATATTAATTACTGAATAATGTGATAAAAATATTGGATAAATATATAGAAATAATTGAATGTTATAAAGCTAGCAGAAAAAAAAAAATTAGTCTGAACATGGAAATTATTTTAAGATGGTAATAAACAGTGGTAGGTGGCTCACCATGTGGGATTAAACCTTGCCCATGTATCACATTTGAAGATGCAAGGAAAACAGTCTTTTGTTACCTGCAGGTGGAAACCTCAGTAACAACATGAGGTCAGTGCCAGAAGAACACTGCTCCAGAGCAAAGTCCATCTGTTATTATCTAATCACTAATAAAAAAAATATTGTAATTGAATTATTGCAAATATGGTAAGTGAATGTACATAATTTATTATTCTCCTCCAGGGAAGAAAATTTGCAGTGCTTTAATTGTTCTTAGAACATGCTGTGATCTCTGCTTAATCTCCATGCCAACTGGGCTAATAAAGCACATTAGAAATAACTAACAAAGTTCAGAAATGCTGTGTACCACCCAAAAAGTTTTAGTGTCATTATAGAATCACAGAATGGCTTGGGTTGGAAGGGACCTTAAAGATCATCTAGTTCCAACCCCCCTCCCATGGGCAGGGACATCTTCCAGTAGACCAGGTTGCTCAAAGCCCCATCCAACCTGGCCTTGAACACTTCCAGGGATGGGGCATCCACAACTTCTCTGGGCAACCTGGTCCAATGCCTCACCACCCTCTGAGTAAAGAATTTCTTCCTAATATCTCATCTAAATCTACCCTCCTTTGGTTTAAAACCATTACTCCTTGTCTTGTCACTACACTCCCTGGTAAAGAGTCTTTCCCCATCTTTCTTGTAGGCCCCCTTTAGGTACTAGAAGGCAGCTGTAAGGTCTCCCCAGAGCCTTTTCTTCTCCAGGCTGAACAACCCCAACTCCCTCAGCCTGTCTTCATAGAGGAGGTGCTCTGATCATCCTTGTGGCCCTCCTCTGCACTCGCTCTAATAGGTCCATATCCTTCTTATGCTGAGAGTCCCAGAGCTGAACGCAGTACTCTAGCTGGGGTCTCACAAGAGCAGAATAATGGGGGAGAATCACCTCCCTCAGCCTGCTGGCCATGCTTCTTTTGATGCAGCCTGGGATATGGTTGGCTTTCTGGGCTGCAAGCGCACATTGCAGGCTCATGTTGAGCTTCTCATCAACCAGCATCCCCAGGTCCTTCTCCTCAGATCTGCTCTGAATCCATTCTCCCCCCAGCCTGTATCTGTGCTTGAGATTGCCCTGATCCAGGTGCAAGACCTTGCATTTGGCCTTGTTGAGCTTCAGGAGGTTCACACAGGCCCACCTCTCAAGCCTGCCCAGGTCCCTCTGGATGGCATCCCTTCTTCCCTCCTGTGTGTCGACCACACCGCACAGCTTGGTGTCATTGGCAAACTTGCTGAGGGTGCACTCAATCCTACTGTCCACGTCGCTGACAAAGATGTTAAACAGTGCCGGTCCCAATACCAACNTAGAGACAAGGATGTCATTTGGGACACTGTCAAGTGCTTTGCACAAGTCC
>VXAA01000775.1:5138-20262 GCA_013399115.1 Anseranas semipalmata
AAAAAAAAAAAAAAGAAGGCTAATATACAGAAGTTGGGAGGAAGAATGGAGGCAGACGACAGGGAGGGAGAGCTTTCTTTGCACACTTTAGCAAGGATCTCCTGACCACGACACCCCCTGACAGCTGTGATAGGCAGGCTAAACAGCAATGCTCCCAGAAGGCAAGTTGTCTGTAGAATCAGACAGAACCTAAACTTCAAACAGGGAAGGCCTAAGGAGCTCAGAGTCAATTTTGCTGCCCATTTTATGACCCTAAGCAGTCGGTTTCAATCTGCTAATCATTTTGGCTTCAAAGACTAAAAACAAGAGTTTTTACTTTTACAACCTCCCAAGCCTGTACATCTTATCCTGTCCAGCCAAGTGGCCGTAAGTTCATGTTAAGGCCATAAGTACACATTAACTAACAAATAACAAGACTGTAGGGCTTTGTCCTCAACATGTGAACTCTATTTCCCTTTCCATCACATACAACCATATATGGCCAATATTTCTCACATATTCCCAGTTCCTGACCAATTTCTGCATTAACTGATCCCTTATAAATTCAGAATAAACTGAGCAGTGTGCAGGAAAATTGCTTAAAGGCAATCCCACCAACAGCCCAAACAACTCATAATTTATCAGATAGTTTCCTACTGTGCATTGAAACAACTGAAATTCAACTCCCATTTTTTTTTTTATTATTTTTAGCAACTCAGATTTTATTTATTTATTTATAGAAACTCAAAAACTCAAAAGCCTACATAACTGGAACAAAATTTGATCACAGAAATGTACCTCAAGAGCAAAACACCCAAGTGTTTCCATTAGAACAAGACAAAGAAAGCGGTGGGCAGAAATACAGGAATAACAAAATCTCTGTTTTGTAGCACACTAGGCGGTAATTTTGCCAAATTTAATTATTATCTAAATTAAAGAAGTCCAAGAAGAAAGCCAAGGTAGTGGTTTACAAGCTTAATCAAATAATTTTATTAAAACTGCTTCTTACTTTTTTCTTAAATATCATTTTTCAAAAGTCACTAATTCCAAAAGCAATGCAGTTGCTCATCACCTACATGATTCAATACTCCTGCAGGGAAGAGAGAAACTAAAAATTATCAGATAACTTTTATTATACACCTAAACTAATCAAAGACGAAAATCAGGAAAAGTATGAACAAGTGTGGAAACGAAAAGCAGAAAGCCTTACCTTGAAATGCAGCTGCATTACGAGATATTAAAAATTTTAATGTAGCACTTGATGTTTGAAGCACTTGCTGTATATCTTGCTTTGCTGCAGTCTGATATCTTTCTTCCATCCTTTTGGTACAGCATGTTGGATTTTTAGAAGTACAAACCTGGAGATCAACTGCTAGAGAAAGAAATAATTATAATGATTACTATAAAATAGAGGTACACAACACATGAAGACATAGATTTTTTTTTTTAACATAGGTATATATACTTAAAAGAAATATCCAGAGCTTTAAAGACATCAGCTCTTGTTAAACGAGTATTAGATGGGGGTAGTAACTAAAATTCTGTGGGAAGAATACACTTATTACAGTTAATCAGTGTCATGTAACAGCATTTCCTTGACACTGTAATCTTATTCCAGCTGTGAATATTGCTAACTAATGTTGGTAAAATACATTGGATAGGCACTGTACATCACCTAGAACACTGACCTGCTGGGCCAGCTCACGTCTGGCATTCTTGTTCTCCTGTAAAATCCTGGCCTGGAAGGAGCTAACGACTGCTAAATGTTGCAAACATGACAGTGGAAAGCCCATTCCTGATAGGTATATAATGAACACACTCATATTAACTTTTATATGGAGCAGTCCTAAATTCCAATCTAATCTCTCTTATTGTTTCTTTCTCTAATGTCTACCATTTCCATGTAACTGTCATGCCAACTCACTACTTCACTAACAGGATGGGAAAAGTTCATATAAATGAACATTTTTTCAAATTTTTGGCACGCTGAAATTCAAGAGGGGCAATTCAGAACTGTTCTGACAGCTGTTTCATACTTTTTTTTTATAACTTTATAATCAAGCATGAAAATACCTTATTTGCCCTCTTTGTTATCACGTGGCATTAAAATATTCTACACTGTATCTAAGAAAAGCTCTCTAAAATGAGGAAACAAACATTCCACGAAGGAAGAAAGATGTGAGAATTTAAATCACATTAACACAAAAATTTAACTGTTCGATTCAATCTGTGTTCTCAGATACACTGTTTCACTGATAGGTATCACATTTTTATCTGCTCTGTGGACTGAATTCTCATTCAGCGGTTGTGTGTATACACATAATTGTTTCTTCATAATAGGTAGAAAGGGTGAAAGATCATGATAGGAAGAAAAAAGCAAGACATTCTAAAGTGAAAACTTAAATCTGTGTCATCCTTGCCTCTATACTTACTTTCAGTTCTTACACCACCTCTTTGAACCAAACTTTTTATTTCCCTACCACTAAACCTACAAGATATAGCATTGCTTTTAAATCACACTTCTATTTTTTTTCCATATTTTCTCTGATAAATCATTCTAAGGTAGTATGAATATAGTTATGGGGAAAGGGAGGCCTTAAACATTTTGTACCCTCAATATTCCATTAGTTATGTAAATCAGGTGTTTTAAATCACATATTCCAAAAAGCCCAAAAAGAAAAGTTATGCTACTGATCAGAGCATTTCTGAAGAATGACAAAATGTTTAAATTCATTATATCAAACGTATGTCCCTTTATCCATGTGTTGGTTGAAGAAATCTTAATGAAGGGATTTCTGGCCCTGGAACTCCACTTCAGCTACAAAGTGAGAAAAATGTTATTTACAGACGGCAATGCCAACCCTGAAACTGGAACCTACTGCATCATATTTAGGCAAATAGAAAAGATTCAGAAGATTCTTTAAAAATCACATTTAGAAAAGCATGAGACCAGAATGAAATAGGTAAATAATATGGACCATTCAAAAAATTGTTTTATCCAAAGTCCTAGATGCACACTTGTCTCTCCAATACTACACAGACGTAATTTGATTCCCATAACAAACATAGTATATAACAGATAATATGGTCTCAGATTTGCTGAACATTTCCTTCTGGCATTGGTGGTTTCCATCATCACAATTCCTTGTTCCTCCATCCCAAAGCAGGTATGGAAGAAAAATACATTTCAGGCCACAGTATTAAATGCTATAGAATTTCTCTTCATTTTTAAAGTAGATTTTTTTCTTCATGCAATTTTTCAGGCAAAACTAATTGATTCTAGGAAGAACGCTGTTCAGGAATTGATACTACTCCTTCATATCTATGAAGACAACTGTTTGACTCCATATACATGACAAATGTTTGACTCCACATACACAAGAACATTTCACTGCCCATGTTAAGCATGTGTGCCTTGAAACAAATCCATTCCACAGACATAAGCAGGAGTAAATCTCATTACATTAAAGGAAGAACAGCAGACACCAAGAAATCCTGCCACCATACAGAATTCACAAATCTGAGATTGCCTTCATGGAGGCATGGAAAAGCAAGAACATAACCTCTGGATACAGAAATGAACTCAGGCAAGTGATATCCCTGTAAATCTCTTTGCAGTGGTTCTCAGTGAAGTTTAACACACGGTCATTAGCACACCTACATGCCACTGTCCAGGAAGTTGAACACAATTGGAAGGTAAAACTTTATTCTAATACAAATCACTGAACTTCTGCAACTATCATGAAATGTTATTTCTTAAGTGTTCTGGTAATGCTACAAGATATCTTTTTCATCATACTACTGGATGTTTTTGAAGGCTGTTTACCCTCATCATTTATTTAAAAACGATTTCCACATTCTTCAGTATGCAGATTTTTACAGCTTACAAACTAAGTAACTTCTCCCAGCAAGCTGCCTTTACAAATGCCTTGCCACGTGAAAATGTACATATCCCATCCTCCGACACTCCAATTCAGCAGAAGAATGAAAATAAAACTGCAAAATTAAAGGTGGTCTATTAAATTATCTATTAGGTACTTTTGCATTTGTTATGCAGGCCAAAGAAAATACTTAGCATCAGAGCCAGCCTTCAACAAAGTTGCTCGCCTCCAAGCAACACTAAAGACCATCTTAAAAAAAATTTGAGTACTAAAAATCCAATTCACTGGTCTCCTGCTCTACCACCTTGGAATCCACGTAATAGATACACAGCCTCCCTCTCCTCCATCTCCAATGCATGCCCCGTGCTTCCCTAAGCCGCATCTCAGTCCTTTGACCCTCCTGACTCCCACCTCCCCATCCATACCGAATCTCCAAACTGAGTCCCCTGAGCTGCTGACCATCTCTACCTTCCCACAGCACTCCCACATTCCCAATCCTAGACAGCACCCCCAGATTTGGAGACTCCTCTCATCCCATTTTGCCTTGCAAAAACAATGGCATGCCAAATCGCAGCCCAAGATACAACAAAGCAGACATAGAAGCTGCTGCCTCACAAACGAGCAATATAACGCGAATTAGTCGCTCTGGGTAAGGCCTCTCTGCACAGGGCAAGTGCTGCAGAGCAGCTAAAACCCAACGAACAGAGGGAGAAGGAGCAGCAGTGGGGATGAACCAAGTCACGGCACCCCAAGCACATAGTTCAGATGCTTGAGGCTGGCCACCCCTAGCATTTAAAACAGGCAAAGCTGGAACCTGAACTGCATGAAAGTCTGTTTTTCTACAACCTACAGCTGTAACTCTTGTTAAACACTTGTTTAAAAGTTTTATCTTTTTATCAGGGCAGCGGTCATGACTTCAGCAAAGTTTGGTCCTGGAAAGATAGCACGTTTCTCCACAGAATGGGTCAAGAGAACAGATTATTGATGCCTGACTCAAATCAAGAAATGTAAGGATTAAAGCTGTGTTAATGAACTCTGTTCCAGGGGCGAGCTATGCCACACATGTATAAAACACATATCATTTCGGGTGCAATAACTCACATGTAAAACATGTCTAAGTTGACATTGTCTAAGGAAATACAACACTGCAAGTTTCTATTAAACCTTTTAAATCCTCTTGCTTATGATTAGATACATTTGCTGTCATAAGGAATACTAATTAATTTAAATATTAGCTGCATTAAATGAGAATTTTAAAATAGCATCCTGTTAGAACAGCAAGAGGCAAACCAGACTAATATACCACCCACCTACAAGCAAATTAAAGGAATGGTAATAAGCCTGCAGCAACATTTACTCATCATACCAGCAAGGTCTATTCACAGGGACAACACACAATTGTCTCTCATTTTATTTTTTTTCATTCTCTACAAGGTTATCACACAGCAAATATCACAGTACGGGACAAGGCAAGGTATAGTCTGCAGTATGCCAGCAGCAATACACCTACAAACATCAAGAGAAAAATGTTTATACTGATAGCAATATTCACAGTATCGCATTACAACAGCCTTTTTTTTTTTCCCCTCCTTTTTGGTTACTGAATATTACCCTCTGCTTGTAACAAAAAACAACTCACTACTGTTAAAAAAGGCAGGCAGCTACGTAGTCATGTAACTGACACTGTAAAAGAGAGGAACCATGTTATTAAGTTGTTTGGACACATTTCAATACCATACCAATTTCAGACTTACTATATTCTTTATTCCCCTACGTGCGTTCTTTAAGTTCTTTACTGAAAAGGAACGGTTTTATTTATATTTGCTTATTTAAAAATGGATTCTGAACTCAAATGTGGATTTATTTATTTTTTATTTGTGCATAGATTTTCTCTTTCCCAACCTTCAAATAAACCACCAGAGAACATAAAAGGAAAGAATCAGTCATATCTACTAGTGATCTACTAGTGTTTGTCTACTAGATCTACTAGTGTTTGTCTATTGGTCTTACATTGACATACCAATTTTACAATTCTTTGCAGTACTTGTTTTGTCTTAGAACTCCATTCCTGCTTTTTCAGGAAAGTCTCTTAGCTTCATAAAGAAGTTTCTAGCCAGCATGACTTCAGAAGAGACAAAGGGGGGGAAGGTCACTCATAATAATACAAATCTAAGACAGAGTGCTTTTTAACCCAGATGAGTGAATTTTGAGATTCTTGGTACAACTTTATTAATGCTGTTGCTGAAACACATTTAACTAATATATTCATTAATTTAAGGATAGCTGAATTACGACTCAACAATGGAAATATCCTATTAAAAGAATATTTTTGCCAATAAGATGGCCTCAAGAAATAGAAGCTTAAAAGTTAGACACGAATATATCATTTCATCTAATCAGACTAACATATGGATTAAATTACAAACTCTTACGTTGCTGAAACCTCTCCGGCATTAAAAATTTTATTACGTGATATGTGTTAAATTCATGTCTGACCTTGCCCAAAGCCTCTCTCTGTCAAGAAATATGCTCAGCACCTACTGACACAGAAGCTAACTGGGAACAACCCAGAGCTTGGACTTCTCCCAGAGCTGCAACAATTTTATGTGGACAAAAACATTGTGAAATTAAAAAATTATTTCATTTCTAGATGTCCAGAAGATAACCCAATGCTCCTAAACTATTCTGAAAAAGCTCTCTCCACTCCTCCTGCAATTTGGTCCTTCAGTTTACCATTAGCTGAGATTGCTCATGACAACTTTGGCTTCCAAACCAGCATGCTCCTCTCACTTCCAGTTTCACAAAGCTGCCTATAAACTCTGATCCATTCATCTTCTACCTCTCTTTCATAAAGATTTAATATAATTATATATTTAAATACATTTATTTTCTATTACAATTCTCACTATTTTTCATGTTTCTTTATTTCACACGTTTTAAGTTTAATATGCGTAACTGTCCTTTTTTTCTTCTTGACCTAATAAAAGTATGATTGAGCCCAAAAACTGTCAGATTAAGAAACACAGCAGTTGTTTGAACTAGAATTAAACCACAAAGAGGATAAATTAATCTAGATTAATTTTACTAAGCATCGTCTACATCAGGACTTCCCTGTGTTGATAGTCACAAGCTGAACATACGATGACAAAGAAGAGGTGCGACAGAACTATGCCTTGTCACGCTGAAGACCCACGTACTCCACTATGCTTTTTACAACTTGTTTTTTTGCAGTGGAGGTCAGATATAAATATTGTCCTGAGATGAACTCAGGCACAAAAGTTCGCATATATATATGGAACACATTTTCAAGGCCACAAACAGAATTAAAAAATCATATGAAGTTTTAAAAGCAGAAAAATTTTGAGGGTTTGGCTGTTAATTAACAGGTGTAATGTAATTAATACACCTCAAGCCTGTTTTTCAGGGCTAGATTAGCTGGTTTAGTATAGCTGAAGTGAAAAGCATTACGAACCAGAAGGATAATTAAAAATAAAAATTAGAAACTTGTATTATCATCATTAACAAGAATTTTGAATTTCTAGCTAGACATTCTGCAGGGGCACATACACAGAGATTAATCACAGTCTTTACTGACTAGTTTTGAATTTGGTCTTTGCTCTTAAATATTAGTCTGACGTATCAAGTGCATCTTTTTAGAGTGTCACAGAATTGTTTCCATGGTATTCAAAGTATCACACGCAATTATTCTGAATTTCTTTATACCACATGACATTGGTTACAAACTTTGCTTCTTTGATTAAGTAAGTGCCTAAAGTAAAGCTGATCCAAATGGAGCATGGAAAATTGTTTTATTCTGCTTTTTCTTCTTTTCTCTCTTTTACTTTCATTCATGACATCTGTAAATGTCTCCTTGTGTTGTTTCTTTTGTTCTGTTTTGTGTGTGTATGTATATATGTAAATATGGTGGGGAGCAGGGAGAAGAATCATCTATGGAAGATCTGCAGCTAGCTAAATTGCTTCAACCATGGATGAAGAGCTGGAGTACAATTTTTGGCTTGCTGTCCCTTAGGGAAAAGGATGGCAGCAGCTACAAGGCAAGAGTGACAAAACAACCAAAAACCCAACTAATGAAGCAACCCTTCAAAGTATGCAGAATGCTCACTTGAAGCTGGTAATTCATGAACTTGTGATGTTCCCACTGCTTTTTCTTCGTCCTGCTTCGAGCTGTGCGCAGAAGGGCAATGCACAGTAATCAGAGCGCATCCGTACAGAGAACTCCTGAATTTTAACCTCGTCGGTGCCACAGCTGTGGGATCCCATGAGAATTTCACTCTGATTGCTTCAGGAGCACGAATTCTGTTAAATAATTACTGCTTTGGGCTCTGCCTGGGCACACCTTTGACTTCCCCCTCTGGCACGGGGGTGGGAGGATTCAGCCACGGAGGCCCCACGGCAGCTGTGGCAGACACCAGGATGAACGAACCAGAGGGTCCTGCCGTGCAATCTTCACACAGCCCGTCCACCTCCCCTCTCTCCCTGTGTAATCTGTGGACTCTTACACACTTTGGTTTAGTTCTTATTGCGGTGAAGATTAATTCACTGATATTAAAATAGAGAAAGTGCTACAGCCGTTTAGTTTCTAGCATTGATTAAAGTCAGTGAAGATTAAATACACAGTGATAGCATGCTTTTTCTCTGAAACCCTTCCCTGATAATTTAAAATGTCAAACAGTATACCCTCATGATTGGCTTTATGCTCTAAATTTCCTGAGAACTAATTTTTGTTCTTTTTGACCTTCATTCGAGAACACATTTATCACAGAACTCAGTTCTATTTCTAGTCCAGAACAAAAAGAGGAAAAAAAAAAAAAGAATGCCATGTTTTCCTGATGCTATACCCAGGATAATATACGCCAATTTGTTTTACTAGTAACATAAATTTAAAACTGATTTCATTTATTCTTTTTCCCATAATCCACTAATTAATTTAAATATGCAATAAACTATTCATGTGTTTAAATAGTCATTTCAAATATTTAGTTTTTGATAACCACAATCTACAGATGACACTTGTTTTTCTTACAGCCACAGAAATAAAATATATTCTGTGATTGCTCTTTCAGGAATTCTAAGTGGTACAGTTAAAGGAAAGTGAGAAGAAATTAGAACTACTTTTTCTAATACAATATCTGTTTTTTTAAACAAAGATATTCCCTCTTTTTACTCTTCTCCGAGTACAGCGTTCTCTGCCTTTCTTACACCAAATGCTGCATCTCCAACACAAAGGCATATCAGACTTTTTTCTTTCTTTCAGTATTTCTCATTCTCTTCATAAGGAATGGTGACCATTTGCTGTAGTATTGTAATGGCCTTTCAGCCTTTTCCATACATGAATCCCGTATTAATAACATTTCTATATAAACTGCTTCAAAGTGCATGAAGACTACTTACTACCTTTAGAATTTTTTTTCTTTTAAATGTATCTATTTCATTCCCCTGTTCCTCCATGATGATAAATTAGTTAAAACTCTTTTATATGGCTCTTGTAAATAACTGGCGTATAAGAAGATACAGGACAGCTGCTTCCTATAACATCAAGGTTTTGTGAGGAGAAATACGGTGTTTTGAAAGTAATCACTTTAAAAATAATTTTCTGAATTTACTTAGGTTATAAAAAGAAAGAAGTAACAATATAATAGATGACATAATTTACATAATAGATCTGATGAAACTGATAAGCTATAAATAGTTTCCTTAGTAAGCTGTAACAATAGCAGAATGTACTATGTTGATGCTCCTAAATAAAAGGACCGACCTGTGGCTCAAAAGCACCATATCCGTGCTGCTAGGGGTTTGCTCCCCCTCCAGGAGATTTGTCTTGGAGAAAGCTAGTTGGAGAGGTTCAAAAAAGAGAACAATTAACTAATTAACCAGAGTGAATAATCAGTGGTCCAATGCTTGTGCTCACTTCCTGGCTCTGTTTTATTCAACACTATCTCTGCTAAAGAGTTCACAAGACTTCTCAATATTGTATGTAGCATCAACTATTAGGACACTGACTCAAAGATGCAGGCTGCGATTATAATTTTATCCATCACAAGCAAAAACTAATTTGCCATCAAATATCTGACCTACTGCTTAAAAACAAAATTTACCAAAATTAATTTGCCACCACTAACTACAGGAATAATGAAGCTTTATCCCATGTCACTGGCAGATAAATGTTCTGAACCTGTTACAAGATGGTAGCTCTCACAGGGATTTCTGATATCCTTCCAAGAATGGTGAGTATTTAATATTAATTATAATTTAATCGACCTTGAAAACAAAATTTAAGTTAGGACAAATAAATATATTCCATAATAAAATCATATTCAATAATATACTCCTTAAATAAATTCAGATAATTAAAACTTTGTTCAAAGAATCTGTCATACTCTAACAGCATAAAAATTTCCCTGGCCAGTCAATAAATATTCATTCTCAATAAAAGAAGAAAGCTTTTCAACTCAGAATTAAAATTTCCATACTCAGTTCCTGATGTGCAGGTTTTGGTGAAAACTTTCTTCAACACTGATTGAGAAAAAGCACTGCACTGCAACAGTTCAGTGGCTTGTGTACTTGATACCAGCTGAGAAGCACACATTTTTAAATCAAGTTCCTCCTAATTGGTCACGTTCTCATACCTGAGCACTTGGGTTTGAAACACATGAAAAATTCTGCATTGCCTCAGCCGAGAATGACACTCTAATATTGCAGTGAAATCCGTTCCAGGCTTGAAGACTGCAAACAGAACGCCCCAGGTCCAATTTCCTCAGACTGGTGAGTCCATTCACAAGCAGCTGTTGCTCCCCAAGCCCAGTTGCTGTGTTTAGGTGTCTCTCTGTGCAGGCCCAGAGAAGTTAGTGCTATGCATCTCAGGCTAAGCAAACTTTAAGGCTGAGCAATCTGGCATTGACAGGTAACAGCAAAGCGATTTCCAAATACAGCCTTAGCGCCTATTTTGAGAAACCAAATACCATGACACAAGAGTTTGATACCTAACAGTAAATCCATATGGCCAAACAAACCGGACCAAAGCTTGAGCTCTGGGTCTCTTGTCACCACCATGGTGTCACAGTTAGCGTGCTCATGGCATGGTGCTGGCCTGCATCACGTAGCATGGATACACAGATGCTAGCCCTCAACTGCATGGACATGAGCCGGACTGCGCCATTCAGCCTCCGAACCAGCGATCGGTACCTGGCCCTCTCTTATTCAACAACGGCTCCCGATTTACTAGCCAGGCAGCAAGCCCTAACAGTGGTGGAGAAGGATCAAGCTCCACCAAGGCCCTTATCAGACCCGGCTGGGCCTGACCCAAGCACTGGCAACCAGCAGGGGTGCGAGCGGTTGCAAGCCCTCTGGGCGGGGATGGCAGCGCCGGCCTGCTGACTGGACACGGTGTCACGGTGTCTGCGGCTCGCTGGGAGCCCAGGCCCCAGCGGCTGCAAAAAGACAGGCATTGCTTGCCCGGCCCTCGCACACCTGGGTGCTATTGATGCCGGCAGGGTAGAGCTGGGCATACACAGCACGGTGGTGTTCCTGTCTGTCCTACAGGGGAAAGTTAGGAGCAGACGCATTTAGCGAGTTAACAACAGCCTGTGTGGCTGGGATGGGTTGGGGATGTCCACACAACCCACCCTTGGCAAAGTGGCCACTTAAAAAATAATTAACCATTAGGATGGCCTAACGCTACAACAGGTTGCCCTGAGAGGTTGCAGGGTCTCTGTCCTTGGAGATGCTCAAAACCCAAGTGGGCATGGTCCTGAGCAACCTGCAGTAGCCAGTCCTGCTCTGATCCGGGGCAGGTGGGCTGGAGTGGACAATCTCCCAGGGCACCTTCCCACCTCAGCCATTCTGGAACAGCAGCAGCCATTAATGACAGGAAGGTGAGCGCACACCAGATTTGTGCACCAAGACCACAGAACTACCTCAGAGAGTCACCTGCCCACAACTGATCACATTGAACAGGAAGATGACCACCACCAGTATCAAACGAGACTTTTGAAACAAAGGAGTCACCTTGACAAGAAGCACTAACATTTGTGACAATAAGGGAATACAGTGGAGAGGAAGCAGCAGCCATCGCAGGGGTTCTGTCCCTGCCAGCAGTGTCCCCCAGGGCACTTGTATATATATATCTTGTATTACTGATATTGATCCTGAATGTATAATTTACTGATGGCCATGTGACTTTAATAAATCAGTAAACCATTTTTTTCTCCCAGATTTGACCTAGAGTACTTATGCTGAGCCATTTTTTCCTGAAAGACCACTCCTCGTCCAAGCAGATGCACAGTCCATCCCACTGAGTAGACTTACCATGGGACAGGTTTGGGTAAACAGAGAAGTCATTACTGACTTCACTGCAAGAACAATGCAAATGGGAGGTGGAGACATGGGCAGGTAAAAAGGGACAATATAGAAACATTGCCCAGGTGCATTCCCAGGAACGGCGTTAGGAAAGCCACAGCTCGACTGGAGTTGAAAAGAGCAAGAGGTATCAAGGACAAGAACTTGTACCACTATGTGAGCAACTGAAGAACAAACAAGGAACAATGGCCAAACAATGAATTGCCCTGCTACTGAAAGAGGTGAGTGACTTAGTGCCCATGGATTCAGATGAAGCTGAGGTTCTCACTCACTTCCTTGCCTCGGTCTTCAACAACAAGCTCTCCCGGGCCTCTGAGCCTAAAGACGAGGGAGGGTTAAGTAGGAGAAGAGCCAGCAGTATTGGAAGAGGAATAAGTTTGAGATCTCTTGTAAAAACTTGGCCCACACAAGCTAATGGAACAAGGTGTGATGCATCCAGGGGTGCTGAGAGCTGTTCGAAGTCATTGTGAGGCCCCTCTATTATTTTTGAAGGGCTGCTGATCCAGCGCAAGTCTCCAATGACTGACAAAAAGTAAATTTTACTCCCATCTTCAAAAGAGCAAGAAGGTAATTGGTATTACAGGCCAGTTGGTCTTGCTTTTTTACCTGTATAGGAGGTCTGACAATTCAGTATTAGACTTTTACATGGCCAGAAGTATTCAAGTCGGTTTGGAAAGCCTGCTTTCTATAACACAACATAACCTTTATAATTCATTTATAATTCATACTGCTCCAGGCAATACTGCAGTGGGTGAGTACTAAACTCTACAATAAACTGTTATTTCAGTCTGGATACCAAAACACTTAAGAACTAAACATTTATCTGAAAACGTTAAAAAAGGAAAACTCCTAACTGGATAACTGTGCTTCTCTTACATCACTGTAGTCTTACAATTTTCTGGTGGGTGACTTATTAGAAAGACATTATAAAATATTGTACATTACAGAAATCTCCCCAGTATAGCTGCTCAATCTTCAAACTTCAGCACAGCTCATATAAGGGCCCAAATGCCAGCAGGGGACTTACAGCTATTCCCAATGAAGAATATAGCTGTGGTGGGTTTGAGAGGCTTTTTGCTTTTTTTGTCGTTGTTTTGTTTGTTTGGTTTTTTACAAAGTAAAAACAGTAAAAACACAGTTAAACGATAAAAGAAAAAAAAAATCACCACCAAAAAAAATCACTATCATGTATATAAGATGACTTTCCTCACTCTACAAATCTTAGCAGGTAGTAACTACATCTAAATGTCCTCTCTCTGCTTGGAACCAAAAACATAATAGAGAAAATCTGACCAAGTGTTATTATCAGGTTGCCTCAAACTCCAGTAACACTATGCTGCATATAGCATCATTTTAGATAAGGGCATTGTTGCATAATAAACCATAATTTTGTGATGAGAAGTGTGTAGCCAAGCTGTCACATTAAGCAAAAATTAGAACTTGTAAGTACTGTTCCTCATTCTCCCACTGAATGACAAGAGTACTTTTCACAACTAAACAGCAATTTCATTTCTTAGAAGCAATGACTTCCTTTTTCCTACAAGGTTCAGAAAAGCTGACCTTGCACAAAACCTTTGTGCCATTATTCCAATAGGTAAAATATAAAGCTTGCCATTATTTTATCTTAGTTATTAACAAATAGTATACACAGCATCTGCTCACATGCAGTTCTTTGTGCATATAGTCACACACATGCATAATGATTTAGTATGAAAATTAAGTGTATTAACCAAATTGTGCTTAGTATCTTAAATAAACATTAGACACTGCTTAGCTTTCAAATTTTCTGTCATTTTCTCTTGTAAAGCAAAAACGAATAGGAAATTTTATCTAGGCTTGTTACAGACTTTAGCTTCAAGAAGACATTTAGATTTTTAGCAAAACTAAAACAATAATGAATATTTGTTTATGGTTTCAGCTGACTCTTCAATATACTCTTCTCCCTTTGATTTTATGGTAATTTTTTTTTTAAGCAGCGTATTTTTAGCATGGATATCATTCCCAACCCTAAGGGAACTTTGTTTTTACTTTAAGACTGCTAACCACATACCTATAAAGTACATTTTATTGACTTAAATCTGTTCCAGCTCATTAAACACAGCTGCTTTCAATGGTCAGGAAAAAGTAACTGAATACAACATGCAAAAGAACCTAACCAACTAAAAATGGAGTGGTTGCTGAAAATCCACAGAGGGGCTTTGTAGTTGTTTCTTTAGAGAGCTACAGAACAAGCAACAGCTTAAGGACAATGTTTCAGGAGAGTACACCAGCAACTGAATTAGGTCATCCCATTTCAGTACGACCAATATTAAAAAAACACACACTTTTATGTGTTTTCCATCTAAAAGTCTTCCCATCTTCCACAAGAATTGTTTTGTCGATAGCCAATTATTCTGAAATACAGTGGGAAAACAGTTTCTGCTCCATTAAGGAATAGTGGCTCTTTTCAGTACCAAACTCTGAAGGAGCTACAACTGCAACCTGCTGTTTTATACAAAACTACGGGAGAGAGAAAAGTGAAAGAACTTAGCGTGTAATAGATACATATTAAGATATATAGTTATAGTCTAGGAAAGATTTTATAATTGAAAACAATTTAGATGGTTGCAGAAAAAGAGCTCAGCGAGAATAAAATGTAATAATTCTGAGGTATAATTTCACCTATTTCCAGAAGATCTGGAACTGATTTCAAACTTTCATTCATGGTCTCAGCCCTACAAATCCATATTTCAGTAACTTGAGATAAACAAGTGCTGACAGGATGAGGATGTTAAATGCCAGGAAGAGAAAATACCACACGTGTGGTATTTCTGCCTGTCTGCTTATACAAATACTTTCATGAGATCAAATCCAGAGTCTGAAGAAAAAAAAAAAAAAAAAACAGACCA
>VXAA01000775.1:29570-50154 GCA_013399115.1 Anseranas semipalmata
CGCAGCCGGCCGCGGTTCCGCGCTTCTTCTGCCGCCTGCGGGACAGGCGGGGGCAGAGCTCGCTCCTGCGCAGGGGGAGGGCTTGCTTCACGCTTCCAGCATAGCTCAGCAGCCAGCAAGTTGCTTTCAGAAGTACCTCTCCCTACTGCTAGGCACAGCGTTTCCATGGAGACTTGCTCAGATATTCCAGTGATGAACATTCTTCATCTCTTGCTCCCTTTTGATTAGTATCGCTTGTCTTGCTTTCAAGATATTTAACTCGGGCCTGTCCAATGAAGACATTAGCAGACAAGAACATCTGAAGTGTTTCCCTAAGAGGGAATGCCCAGTAACAAAGACTGCAGCAAAGGAGAGCAACAACTTACACAAAATACTCACATGCAACACAGAAAAAAAAGGTGTCATGTAATTGGAAGTACAGTTCTGCATTCTGACCCTAATAAGAAAAAAATCTGCATTCAATAGCACTGTTTCAGTTCATCATCATCAGTATAAAAAAAAAATCCATACACTTCTGTTGATACTTAAATATTCTTCTCTGAAACATTTACAAAAGGTTAACACACTATTTTGTTCACCTCTAAGCACATCAGGGACTACCTCTTCCTTTTCCTACATGTCACAAAGGGAGAGCCGTTCCTATACATTTATAAAATATTCAAGTTTCATCATGCCTAGAGATGTGAATTTATTTGCAATACTTTTACTCCATCAGAACAATGATGCCCCAGAACACTTTGCAGTCAGATACTTGTTCAACAAGAGGACCAGGCCCCATCCTAATGAATCAGCAGGTAAGTCGATGTGCACATGCATAAATGCTCGTACTGTAACACAGCTGCTATTTACTGTTCCTCACGCCCTTGCAACTGGTGAAGTGTTTATTCCAACTCTGTAGCTGATGCCCAGCTTTTCGGCTTTTGTAGGTGGAGAGAACATGAAAAGCTATTTCTCAGAGGTGTAAACCACAGGCCTTGCATCTAAACAGAATGCACTTGATCCTTCAACTTCCTGCAACTGAACAAAGTGTTTATACTGCAGTAGACTTTAGTGTTCCCTCTTTTCCCCAAGTGGGAAAGGAGGACTCAAACATGCAGAAAAGAGCAGCCCACAACAGAAAAAGAACTTAACTTTATTGACTTACTAAGTTCTGAACAACTGTAAATCTGAAATGTCTCTGTTTAGTCTTGCAGTTGTATGTGTGAACCTTACCTATACAAGCTCCAAGGTAAATAAACTAGTTACATTTACTCTACTTAAAACAGCATCAAAAGTAAAAAAATAGGCATCTCAGGACATTCCCATAAGACAATAAAACCCAAGCTACAACATCCTTCATTACTCCAGACTATTTTACAGCAGCATGCCACTTCTACTAATCATATACAGTCTGCAAATCGATACTCACAGAGAAAAGGTGTCTTCATGTCTCTGCACCCCATAGCATACAGCTACCATGAACAGCAAAGTTGGATGACAGTTTGCCCAGCATGTTATTTCACATAAAAAAAAAAACTTCACCCACAGAGGTACAACCCTTTTTGGTGTTTCTCCCCTCAGCTCTCGTGTTTTTCACAGTTTGGTTTACTGTTCGTAGAACAAAACTGAAAATGATCCTGCCACAGCTCTTTAGTTTAATTCTGCACCAAGTTCTACCCAGAGGGATCAAATCTGTATTTCTTTCTAACCTGGAGTCCTACTTCCAGATTCATGAGATGTAATCCAGGCAGTTAAAGGGGATTGATTCATGGACATTAAATGCAGAATTTAGTCATTCAAAATTGTCATTTAGGCAAACCTAGGCACTGCCAGAAGTCAGTAAGGGTTTAAGTTTCCATCAGTAATGACTCTCAGGCACTTCTGTTTAGAAGCAGATCATTAGTAGCTACACCCTGCCAGTGCTGAGCAGGTGACCTACCTACCTGATCACTAGGTCCCACCTGAATCCATAAATTAAGTGACAGAATGCCTACCAAATTTAGAGTTCAACCCAAAATGCAATAATTTCATCACGTTTTGTGGGCAAATATCAAAGAAAATGGGTGGAAACACCCTTATTTTCTTTAGTACCATTAACACATTCAAGATGAAAGAGACTGGCTGCATTAGTCTGTTTGACATGATTCAAGCCTTCCACACCTCTCCCAGGTGAACATGCCAGATATTAGTTTATTTTGAAAGTGATGGGGCTACACAAAGTTTTTCTGAGGCTATCCCACCGCATACTATAATAGTTGTAGCAACTGCTCTGAGGGAGAGCAGAACTTCAGTCCACCAAGTTGAGGTACTGGAAATCACTACTGGATTCCAAACTCCTCGCCTCCCTAGCTACATCTCATGCTCTCTTTATACATCACTGTATATTTAGCAAGATGCAATTTACACCACTACACAAAACCTTTATGACTTTGGTAATGAACTTCAAAATATCAGAAGTCAATTTCCAAGCTTACATTTCATAAAAACCACACTGTATGAATATGTGAGTGTGTACCTGCTCTTAATAACTCGTTAATGGGTACTTTCTTGGAGTTACAGGTATGAGATCAGAAATGCTTATTACAGAAAAAAATCAAGTGGAAGTTGGATTACTTCAGACAACAAAACCAGCCGCAATACAACAAGGTTTCATGACTCTGCTGTCTCTGAACTACTTATTAAGTTGTACTTCTGGCTTACTTCCCCACTTTGTATTAAACAGATAAATGAAACTAATGTATGGAAATAGGCCTAGGTCCTCATTATTAAAAAAAGCACGGTTATGGAGATACATAGGTACCACCAATTTTCATACCACACCTTACTGTCACCCAAAGAAACTACATTTGCTCTTAGATAGGAACAAAATCTCTTATAAGCTGGAACGCTCCCAGTTAGTGAGCTGACTAGCTCAAGGAATACCCTGGAAAAGGATCTCTGAACTGAGTGTATTTCCCAGCTTGCCAATAGCATTAACGTACATTTCATGGAAACTATATATTACATGTGAGTGGGGAATACCTACTTTGGGTCTTACAAATCCACCGTATGAACCAGAATTAGACATTACAGCATGTAAATATTTAGAGAGGTTAGCCTACTGTTATCCACCTAGTGTTCCAGAGCACTGTAAAGACAGTACAAGCATGTAAGTTTAATCTTAGGTTTCAGTAGAATTTATGAACACTTGATAGCTAGATAGAATACTAGATATATTAGAAATAACAAGGCAAAAAATGGAAAAAAAAAGAACATATCTGGAAAGTGCTGTTATAGGCTCAAGGGAAAAGCCTAATGTAACTCTCCTTCATGATTCCTGTAAATAGTGTACCTCTAACTGCGCTCCAGCCTTGTCTTCAAGTGCAAGTCCTGGATGACTATATAAAGAGTTCAGAAATCTTAATTTTAAAAGCCAAAAAAAATGTGGTACATGTTGAATGAGACAGTTATCTTTGTGTCATTTTGCTAGAATATACTGTTTGATGAAATATTGCAAAGATAGTATGATGTTACACATCAATCCAAACTGGCATGCAAATTCTGCTCAGCAGGGCTATTTTTGTTCTTTGTCTCCTCCGGGAGATAGGAGGAAACAAAAATGAAGGGTCTTTGTAAGGGATTTTGTTTGCACATGGCAAATGCTGTCCCCCCTGCTGCTGCCCCACGCCCTGCCCCAACAGACCTTCACCAGTGCATAACGCTCAACCCTACAGAAACAGGAAAGCTTCACAGACTGCACTCTCACCTTCACTCACACTGGCCTGTATCTTCTCAAGCTGCTCTCTACCTCAGTCTAGTTCTGAGGGCCAAACTGTATCTGAAGGTTGCACCCCTCATGCTTTTGTCCTGTTTTTTGGCTGTTCCTATGATACGCTACAGAAGTTCAAAGAAGGAAACATGGTAATTCAATCCAGATGAAAAATAAGGCACAAATGAAAACAGGAACATAAGTTACCTACAGCAGTTCAGGATGACGTAATACAAATATTTCAGTTAAAATAGATTAACTTTTTTTTTTTTTTTTTAATAAAGGAGAAAATAATTCTACATTTTCATTTTCCCCAAAACATGAAAACTCAGTGAGGAATGTTCCACCTCTCCAATTACATTTTCAGGGACCAAAAAGTTAAAAACATAACAAAACATACAAAAAAAACAACACATCCCAGGAAACTTCTAGTCCTATTTCTACTTTTTTTTTTTTATCCAAGGCTTTCTCCAGACTTCTAGAACTAACACTTTCTACAAAGTTCTCCATTATATTTAAGTTCTCTTTTTATTAAATCTTCCTGCAGTCACTAAAAATGACAAGTAATCAGCATTTGCTCTTCCGTTAAGTTATAAACTTACTCTATCAAACTCCACTGTCCTTTTATTATCATAACCCTTTATTTCAAGTCTAAACAAAACATTTCCCTTTTTAAGCATATAAGCAGCTGTGTGACTCTCAATTTAAAGACTGACAACATGGTAGACATGCTCCTCTCTGCCTCTTTCCCAGGAACTTATTTTGGTTTGTATTATTAAAATCTATTATTTCAATTAATTTTAAAATTAAATTAATTAAAATTTATTATTATTTGACTATACCTCCTTGCCCCCTTTTTGGTCAGGATAACTGTCATCTGTCTCGCTTGTACAATCCTGTAATGTGGAATAGGAATGGTCTGCCAGCTGTGCTGGTTTTAGGAACATTGGTACTGATTCTAAACTGCCCTTTTGCAAGGTAGCCTCTTACATTTTATCATAAGCTTGACAGGAATGTCGGAGTTCATGCTTCTTTAAGTATTAAGAAGGGTATTTACATAATGGTTTGTGATTCTGTTTAAGTTTCTAACTAGTTCAATACGCAGCTAGAACTGAATTAACTTGTTTTGGCATTATGTATAGTGACAGCTGCAAAGCATTGGAGCCACCAACTGTTCAAACATGGCAACAGCTAGCTAACTGCTATTCCAGAGCTGTTTATACGAAGCACAACATGCAAACTAAGTTCTGTCACCACTGAGTTTCCTTCGTTACTTAAGACGCAATATTACAATACTTATCCTATTAAAATTCTGAAAACTTTGTATTTGACCAAAGAAAGTTGGGTATTTATTTCAAAATATTATATTTCTACCTCTAATGACATTACATGAACTTAACCCAGAAGCTTTTCCAGTTCTCAGTTCAATTAGCCACCTAAATTAAAGAGAGTCCCTGGTAGAGGTATACAGCAGATACAGTTCCCGTGCACTGGTTCATTCAACAACTTTATGCGAGCCTTTGATAAAGAGCTTTGCACATTTATCGCTAACAAACAAATATATCCATTATTTTCACTTAATGGAAGTTAAGTAACAAATTCATCAGCAAAAAGGAAAAAGTGTCCCTTCAGAGCATACCGGTTAAAAAAAAAGTGTTCTGCACAATGCATACCTTGATACATCATCTAATAATTTTGTCCAATTTTTAAAGTTTATCTTGAACTTTTATCTTGAAATCTAGATCTGCATTAATTCCCTCTATTCCATTTCCTCACAGTGCCTACTTTAACCATTATTATCCATCATTAGGCTTTACCAATTCAACTGAGGCAGCCAAACTTGTCAGCTGTTCCGAGCACTGCCATTTTCACCTGCTGAATTCAATCAGCACAGATGATGAAACCTGGACAACATGAACTGGTAACTTTATTAGGATATTTAACCAGTGTATGACAGTATGTAGTGCTAATTTCAGTTTGCAAGGCATCCTGGAGTAAGCTCAGTTTATATTACAGCATTCCAGTACTGAGGTACCGGAGCAGACCTCAACATTTGTTGTCAGCTACAGAAGAAAGCTCCAAGGTAAGTCAACCATACAGCACAACTTCAAGAAGGCCAGAACTTGCAAACCTTTAGCAGATGTTGAACGAGGACGAGGGAATGCTTGGGTCATAGGAACGACTGTCAAGTTCTCATAAAACTGGAGGCAGGCAGGGGGTGGGATTGGAGGAGGAAATCACAAAGAGAAGAATTGAGATTATCACGTTTTTACTACCTCTTAGCATGACATTGCACTCAGTGCTTTGAAGTAACAGCTGAAGCATCTAAGGAAATAATTATAGACACAACTGAAGCAGACCCCACAGTAAGATGATTAACTTTCTTCAAATATTTAAGCCATCCTAGCTTTCCTAATATTGTACCACCAATTCCCCAATGTCTGCATCAAGGAATACATAACACTCCCCCATGAGAATAGTAGGACTGTGCCAAGGTCATGCTACAGCTCTGTTCACTCAGTATCCTACCACTAATAGCAGATGCCTAGGGAAGAATCTAATATTTCCCCTCAATGTCCTTCCAACCATCTGTGACTTCAGAACTACTTGAATTACTGGTCACTTTTAAAAAAAAAAAAAAAAAACACAAAAACCACCATCCCTTAATGGACGTTCCCCCCCACCCCATTCCATTCTTCCAATTGCACCCCCACCACTCTGAACACACTTGAGCATCTTTCCACGATTGCTCTCCAGCTAATGAAAAAGCTCAGCTTTCCAATAGTTCAGGGATTTCAAGAAAGAAAAACTTGTGTACCTCTGGGTTCAGCACCTGCACTGTCCACAGCTGATTTCAGTCTTCAGAAAATGCGTTCAAACAAAGAAAAAAAAAAAGTTTCTTCAGTTTCTTCCCCTCACAACTAATAGGTTTCCCTGGAAGAATTCAGCTTCATATACACCACCAATGAGAATGTGAGCATATGCATGAAATACAGAAAATCTGTCAAGCAACAGTGATTCCTTCTCCATTTTCTGATCATCTGTAGCAGACACCATGCAGGAAGGCATTTTACTAGCCGACCTGTTCTTTGCCATACACTGTGAAGAGATTAGCTTTTCTGTATTAGTAACCTTCCTCTATACATATATTTACACATCCAATATATACATATATCTATACACAGACATACACACACAGTAAGAATAACTGTAGACTAGGGAAAGAAGCAGCTGTGAAGAAATACCATTTCCTGAAGTTTGAAGAAACTAGGAAGGCTCCTGGATTGCTTATAACATCTCTCAGCCCCCTCAAGGATGAAGACGTAAAGTCATTTGTAAGTATAGTTACGTTTTGGCCTTGTACACCCAGGGAAAGCTAGCCATAAAAAGTCTGAACTATCAGAGAAATTGTAAACATCTAAATGTCTCCCCAGTATGTTCAGTGGAATCTACAGAAGTATATTTATTAGAATTCTCAATTGCATACAGCAAGTTAAATTTTAATATTAGAAAAAATCTTTAAGTAATGTTATAAAAGATTCTTAATTATTTATACCTATAGCTCCCCATCCCACCACTCAGGTAAGGGGAACAACATCAGTACATCTTGCAATGACAAATTCCAAGTCTGGAGAAGCATGGTTATGGCATAAGAACAAAAACATTATGAAAAGTTGGCAGTGCCAACATTCAGCAATTTCCTTCATTTGGAGCTAACCGAAGGTGACCTTCCAAAGGTATGTTCAAGTTTAGAAACAGGATCCCTGATATCTATATAAAAAAAAAAAAAAAAACCACTGATTCTGAAGAAATATGCTCTCCATAGTCTCTCCAACCTCAAGCTTGGAACGAGATAGTCACAACCCATGGGGAAAACAAATACCTTTGCCAAAAAACTAAAGCAGTCCACACCTCCTTACACTAGAAAAGTGTAATCTATCAAACTTTCCATCAAAAGGATGCCCACAGCTTAGAATTAACTGAGTTCAACTACACAAAATATATTAAAATTAATGCTGTTCTCATCTTCTTAGGTTTGTCTTCATGATGCATCCAGGAGAGCGCATTTTTAGAAATACCTCAATTAAAAAAGAATCTGTTTTTGTCAAAGTCTGTTTAATCTGTCATTTCATAGCTAAGTATCCGAGTTCATTTCTGACATCCCTAGACAAATTAGTTGGGAAGACTGGAAGCTCCAAGGGCACATGGGTTGGAAGTTGCACATTAGACACCAGTTTGTTGTGATTTTATTTCATTAGTCTGCCTAAATGAAGTAAGCTTCCAGGTCTGAAGACCTAATGCACATTTTGCTAGATGTTGTTCAACAAAACATGAAACTCGTCCAGTTACTCATCTTTGCCAGCACCCCCATTGCTTAACACATTCCCTCCAAGTTCTACATTGCTGAGACTGTAAGCTTCTGGATCAACGTTATTTCTGGATTATCAGCCACATTCTTGCTGGTTTTCTTTTTTTTCTTTTTCCCCTGTAAATCACTTTTATTGTTACAACAGTACAACATTCCATCGCACACCAACAGTAGTACTGGTCCTTAGTACAAACTCCCCTATATGCCCAAGAAGTATGCTTCATATTCTGCCATTTTAGGCAGAAAGTCTTGTTTTACACTAGCATCACAGTGGACTAAAACTTTGAAATGTACCAACCTTCCCAGACTTTGTTGCAACTGCTGCATTTTCAGATGTATTAGCAGACTTGAGAAAAGGAGTCCGAGAACTCTTCACAAAAGGCAAACACAATCCTGACACTAGAACACACAGACCAGGCCAACCAGGATCAGCGTCTCCATCATCACTGTTTCTGAGACTGTCAGCATAAAGTAACACATTAACTTCCTAACTATAAATCAAGAGCACACCAGAGCAATTTTAACTTTGTTGGGGTCATCAAAGCTAACGGATGATACTCCCAGTCTCAGTAACATCAAGCTCTCTCCTTAGTGAATGAGAGAGTAAAGCAGCTAAACGCTGCTCTCACAGCACTCAAATTGTACGGGAGACCCATCCAGTGATGGATGCACCAGTTCTACAGGTTATGGCCATACTGCATGTGCTCTTCCTCACCGAGGAATGCGTGAGCTCACACTGCACATGCTCAATACCACCAACACAAGGTGGCATTGCTGCCCGATGGAGTCGGCACTCTGCTATCTTTAGTACACTGCGCACCAGCTGAAGTTCTGGCATAGTGACGAGCTGCCTTTATTTCTCTGAATACCAGTGAACTTGGACATCAGGCCAAGAAAGGGCACCCACAAACAATAAGTTCACGGCAACCCAGGTGAGCAGGAGACTTCGGTAGGTCATGCTTCCAAGGCTGGTCTTATCGCAACGGCAATGGCCGTTTAATCTCAAGGAACGTTTCTGTCACAGCAGCACCCTGTCCCAATTCAGGACTGTGAACCAGTACCACTATCTGGTGGAAGCTGTAACAAAGACCATTTGTTAAAACAACAGCTGTAAGGATGATTGATCTAGTTTTCTCTTCTGGGCACAAAGCAGATCTTAACAGGTTTCTCTCTCGCTGTTGCTCATTGTCAGAAGCCAATATTAAAACAAACAAAGAAACACTGAGAAGGGACAGGTATTTTAATTCCCAGCTTAATTTCACCCAACTTTTATTTGTTTTCTTTTTTCCTTTCAGCATGTTAATGTCACTTGCTATAATCAAACAAAATCTAGTCTTTACCAAGAAGGGTCCTTTAACATCCCCCTCCCCAAAAGGGCTCTGCATGGAGTCCCTGGCTGGGAGACTACTCAGCCTTAACACTACTTTGGTAGTCCTGCTACAGCACCTAGCTCTCAGCATTTCCTTCTACTCCTCTCTTTCAGCAGACAGGAAAGAAATAAAGATGTGTATTCTTATGCACCTTTGATCTAGTTTGTTCCACTGCACTTTATCAAAACCCTCTAGATTACAAGCAAAAAGCTTTTTACTTTTTTTTTATTATTATTGTTTAGACTCTGGTAAAGACTCCCTTGCATTTAACTTTCACAAAGGTGAGGGAAGGGGCAGATTTTCCAAGCCCCTTACAGGCTAAGGAAGGCTTGGTTTATCACTAGCAGAACTCAGATGAGTAGTCTGTATGTTTTGTGAATAAAGCGTATCTCTTAATTTTTTCTCAAGTGCTAGACAGTTTTGTTTCTGCAATGCCTGCAAGAATATGCTTACATCCTGCTGGCTCCCCATGCTTCTTATAGCACGTGAGATGTAAACTAATTTAAACGTCCTATTAATCTGCAGATTTCTAGAAGTAGGTGATCCCCAATGTGCTATAGCTTCCTTATCCCCCAAAGGGGAACAGGCCTACAAATCAACATACGTTCCAGACTTTGAACTCTTAACTTAGTACTGGAGAAGCACATATCAAGAGAAACTACATATATACATTGATAGAACAGATCATTTTCATGATTATTTCCAGATTAACTCCACGCGGCTCCAAGACACGCCACGTTACCCAGCTGCCAGCAGTGAATACCTCAGGATGTACAGTTCTGTTCACAGTTCCCACACACTGTTTCCCCAGGTAACCACCCACATGTCAGAGCATGAGCTCTGTCTGTCAAGGCCAGTGGTGTTGCTGCTCGAGTTTGGGTGGGAATTATACTGCGAGATGAAGGGTATAGCTCAGATTCCAGGCTGTGTCCAGACACGCTGTTTTGACAATCACTACATGAAAGCAACCCAGAGAAGCATCCAGTTGGTGGAAGGGTTACCTTCTGGTATACTGGGCTACGCTGCCAGGAAACAGCCTTAAGACTCAGAGAGAAAGAGAAAGTAGTCTTAATACAACAGAACAGTCATCTTCAGTTGGAATCCAAGACAGTCTTGATTCTCTACGGCTTTGAGTCCTCTTTAACCATTATTTCTTGACGATTTTTCCTTATGAGAGTGGAAAATAAGTTTTTTTAATTCACAAAAGCCAATTTAAAGCAGTGACCTGTAAGACTCCCAGTATCCAAGAAAGTACAACCAGTTCACGCGAAAAGAAAAACACTCTTCACTTATTCTTTTCATTATTTCAGTTCAAAAATTTAGTACTCCACATTTAAATAAAAAAAAAAAAAAAAGAAAGAAAAAGGAAAACACAAAGCCTCTATATGTAATACATCACCAGAGCAGGACTGGATACCTCTGAAAAGTCTAAATACTTTTGGGCACATTCAATACCCCTGCTAAGATATGAAACCGAGTAAGAATTAAGAATAATCCACTGAACCAGCATACAAAGTTCTAAAGGCTTTTGTCACCCCTCCCATTTCCCTGCAGCAAAAAAACCACACACACAAAACACCATAATAAAGAGAAAAATGGAGTTCACTTTTAATGAAACCAGGCGTGCAATATATACAACTTCTGCAGTATTACGGAGATCCAGAGGCAAAACTGTTTATCACTCCAGAGTCTATCTCAACTCTTTCTTGGAGAAAGCTTAGTTTTAACCTCCCCAACATGCAGGCTTCTATTCCAGTAATTTTTTTTCTCCCCTTCCTCTCCCTACTCCAGCAATAAGTTTTAACCTCCACCCATCTTAATCTTCTCTCATGTTTAGAAATGCTTCATTCACACAGATGTGGTAAGAATGTATTTTTCTCCTCCAAAGCACAAGGGCAGCACCTACTTGAGTCCATGTATAACCATATCTTTCTGCTAACTGGGTGCTTAATTATTGGTTGAATTTAAATAAACAGACCTTAAAAAAAGGACAAAAATAACTTGAACAGTAGATACCAACAAGAAGTGAGCATCTGTTGTCAGAGTCATCAGTACAATCCTTAGACACAAGTTGCTAGGAAATAAGAGGTAAAAAGAAACATCCTAACTCAGAACACAGCTTCAAACAGGAGCTGACTCAGGCCTGGCCAAAGAACATGCTCACTTCTGTTTGCACTGCTCTGCGTGGATAACCCGTACTACGGATTGCTCATGCAGTCCCACTGAGCAAACCCTGCTTTCACTATCCTGCTGAAGCAGCCTCGCAAATGCTACCCATTAGGATGTACTCATAGTTTGACCATTTGATCTCACCTGGGATCACTGGGTTTTCTGCAAATGGAGACGTGAATAGGGAGAACAGGAAAGAACTACTTCTCTACTTCCCCAGGCACCCAGATATTAAAGCACAGAGACCAACAGAATTAGAGCCATTTTTTTTTTAGTATCTCCAGTCCTAGTTTGCCACAAAGTCGGGAATGTTTCCAAGCTCACAGGCTGACTGTTGAAAGTACTCCAAAGACCTCTGGTATGTTTGTTACTCATGACAACTCTAAAATTCTCTCTACATTTATTCTTGCAAGTATGTCAGTAAGTGTATTTGAGGTTTCTAACACCTAGCCAGCTCTTACAGCATAGTCACCTGCACAGAAAGCCAGTCCAGCACTTTCAGAAACAACAGCAAACTGTCACTGCAGGACCAGGCCTGTATATCTACTAGAAGAAACCGACAAATACAAGGAGCACACACTTGGTGACATACAGAAGAATGTTAACCTTCAGACTGGAACCAACTTATGAACTGAACAGTTCAGAGGCAAAGTTCGAACGTGCAAGTTAAGCACCTGTGCAGTATCACACTGCAATAACAACTCTCAGAATTTCTGTGTGATGGTTGGAAGGGGGCACTTCATAACATGAAGTGCTGAGAGACCATTTCCTGACGAAGACCTTCAAAACACAAGCGTAATGCAATTTTGAAGAGATTCCGTGACGTGCAGTGGAACAGCTGTTTTGATGAGACACACAGATACGTACTCATGATTTGCTTTTATGCTTTATCCAATAATACTGATGCACATGAAACAACACTGCAGAATTGGAGTAGCACCTTGCTTACTATCCTAAGTTGTATCAGGAACTATTTAACGTAACAAAACTACACAGTTCCACTTCGCATACGGCCATTTCCAATAAAAACAACTTAGGTATCGATCACTGTTTCAATGAGCATGCTTTCAAAAGCTTTTGCTAGATGAGAATTTTTACCTAGAGGTTGGTAATGCACCGATTAACAGAGCTTATCGCAGACACCGGTACTCCTACCTATTTAACTTTTTAAGTGTGAAATAAAAGATAAGTTTTCCCTAAGCCGTTGTTTCACTACGAAACCTGTTGTTTCAGTATTTTTACTGCACTAATAGAAGAAGTCTGATGAGCCACCTAGTAGTGCCAATTTCTAGACTTAACTGTAGAGAATGAGATACTTGAAAAAAGCCTCTTTTCAAGATGCAGCATTTTTTAGTCTTTAGGAAAAAAAAAAACAGAAAGGCAAAAAACTTAAGCCTGCAGAGCTTTACAGTTTACCATGTAGATATTTTCTACTTCGAAGTATTTATAACCTTTAAAATATTAAAGTAATACTTGGAAAACTGGAGTACAGGTTGATTTCCCATAAAAAGTATGGGCCTTTGCCAACACACTGTGTGTATGCAGGAATGGTAACGGGGGAAGAGAAGAGATGCACATATCAAAACACAACTAACCAGTGACTCAGTACTTCCTAAGTGCTCGTATTTTACAGCTCTGCAGAGAGGACAGTTAAAAAAAAAAAAACTAGAGAAGCAACTAGAAAAGTATACTAAACAGGAACCAGCTACATTTTTTTCTCTATAGCAGGGAAGACTGCTGTCATAAACACACTTAGAAGATGTGGGTATCTGGAATCTTTTAAAGATTCTATAACATGCCACCGAAAGGATTTCTTATTGTTGTATGGTCTCATCCATTGTTAAAATCCAGACCATTTCTATCCAAACTGCTGACATGCCCCACAGCAGGACAGTTGTTCTAACATTCTTGTCAGTCACAGCAGCATACAAGGCCTAGAAAATGCCAATTATTAAATAAGCCAAGTTATAGTAGTCTCCTGCCTTAACTGAGCTTTCTAGTCCCTTTTTCTTTTCCCTGTCCATTCTTGTTTTCATCTTCCCTCCCTGGAACGGCATCCTTGATTTCCTCTCATCTCCCAGGAAATATCACACGTTTTTCCAGCAGGAAACAGGCCTGCGTATCTACTGTAAGTAGGACATGACCAGCCCTTACTTATCTGCAGGTCAGACTCCCTGTAACACACCTTTCTCTTCAACCAAACTCATGAGGGCAAAGACATACTTTATAGTGACTTCATTTTCAAACATCACTTCCAAGAGTTCAGACTACGCACTAGCTAGCGCTAACCAGCTAGGTGAACTGGCAGTAATCAAAGCCAGTCTGAACCCCAGATATGCACTGAACACATCTCCAAAACAAGCATTTCTTATTTGAAAGTCTCAACTAGCTCTGTTCACCAAACTTGTGCAACAATCCCTGCATTACAATGGCTTTAGATAACAACCATTAAGAACTTTTTTATCATTATTTTTAGTAAACTATGAAGATGCCTTCCCTCAGCCTCAGTGGGTCCCTAAACCTGGTACAATTTGTGATGGTTGAAAGAATCAGTTGTTTTAGTAATGAACAGAAATGCTAACTTCAAGTCAAAAAAAATATCTAAGGCTACCCAGAACACAGCCATTTGCAGTTATAGCTTTGTCTACACAGTTTGCTACATATTTATAGAACCTGATCCAGTTCCTAAAGAGTCTGAAGAAGTCGGCATGTGGCTGTAACCAAGCATTCTGTATTTGGATACTTACACTTAAATTACCCATGTGTCATGTCACCCTAGCAATTTAAGGATAATGATAAAACAAAACACCCCCACCCTGAGAAACAGGTGAGCCTGAAAGGAGACTGAACTCACAAAATTGTTCATCCACTAAATCACTTTGGGAAGCTGCAGAAAATTAAGTTTTATTTAGCAGTAAGAATTAAACACTTTTTGTTCTTAGAAAGGTGGAAAATTCAGAATAACTGAGGGAAGATTTGTTTTACAACTCTCAGTCGCTACTCACCAGGCCAGTATCCGAGTTACCTTCCAGCCAGGAATCCTACTGGCTGTAGCAATTAACATCCTTGTATTAAACACTGTTAAAAACATAAGTCACTCAATTTATTCAACATTCTCTGTTTGCCCTCCGTGTTCCAAAATATCTTCTGCAACCAGAAGCTTCAGAACCGGCAACATGAAATGATGCTAAGGTGGGAACTCAGTTCCAGCCTCACTGATACCAGACTGACAATTCTCGTGCATGTTAGCAGGTATCAATCTCCCTACTCTTCTCCTGTTTACCATACCAACTGAAGGAAGACACACTTGTTAACACTGCTACACAGAAGTAGAAAACACAAGTGCGGCAGATAATCCATCAGGAAGGTAAAAGAAGTATGTACTAAGTAGACTAGAGAAGAATCCCAGAGACATTAAATTCTTTTAGGCACCTTCTTATCTTGACCTCATCCTAAATAAATTGATCAAGAAAGCCACTGACCAGAAATTAAGACTCTTTAAGAACAAAAGTGGAGACTTCATAGCAAAGCTACAATGAAGAGCCAATACACAATGCAGTCCACTGCTTTATGATCAGCTGCTTTATTTCCTCTATCAAATGACATTTATGTATTTTATATGGTGAATGATATTTGCATCAATTATTCTGAAGCTACTAAACCCAAATATTTATGAAGGAGAAAGCTGCAGGAATGAATTCTAGTCTAATGACTGGGGTGGTGCAGAAACAAACCCAGATTTGAAGAAATCTGTGGGTCCTGAAATGAGACTCGAAGACACCATTTACAAACTACAGAAAGAGATGGGACGTACTTTAAAGACAAGAATTAGTGAAAAGCAGACCAAGCGTTACACACAGTTTCTCATGATAACGTCAGCTATGCAAGAGAGACAACTCCATGCTGCCACAGCAGGGGATGTCCCCCTCTAGTTTTACGTTCATTTAATGACTATGAACTAGCTATTACTCAAAATGTCTACTCCTGACAGTCATCTCACTAGTTGCCTTGATATTTGAAAGTCAACACAAGAAAGTCAGTTCTAAAGAACTGAGCTGTTTTTTCAGATCATCCAGTGACAAATTAGTGAAAAAACTACACAGTATCTGAAAGCATGATGGGAAATTAAGAGCGTACAGAGAAAAGTTTTCTATGATTAACAGACAAGGTTTTCCTTATAAGGCTAACTATGATATGCTAGAAACTTCAGGCAACTATTAATACTGCTTGGAATTTCTTGCTTTTTTGTTTAGAAAGACAGACTAAGTTATGCTCTGCCCACACGACACAAATTCAAAAAAAATTTTCATTTTATAAAACTCCTAAAAATCTGTGCAGGCTTACCTTCATTAGTGCTAAGCTTACACAAGTATATATGGCTCAGACTAACTCATAGCAGATCACTTGAAAAATGATTACCTGTACCATGGCCAGTAGAAATATAAGCTTCCCATCCACATGAATGTTTTAAGACACAGCTGAACACATCTGCAGAAAATACCTATTTTGGTATTTTAAATGGTATTTCCACAGGTTTTTAAAACTGGCGCTTGTTTTAGCTATCTAACTGCTCTGCTCCAGTCAACCTGTACAGAAAGAAGGGTGACAGGGCTCAACTTATTTTAATAAAACCAGCTGAACTTAGCAGCAGCGTATTTCTTTCAACTACCACTGTCATTCAATGAGTTTAATGTCCCTGCTTCACAGAACATACACAGAATTAACAATTATTTCTTTGGAGTTACTCAAGTTGACAAAAAAAAAAAAAAGGAAAAATAATTTACAGAACTTGATGCAACTTACTACATAGCCATGAGAAAACTACCAATACATTGGAATGAGTTGAAACCCAACTCAAAAAAAAAAAAAAAAGCATGTGATAAGCTTCTGATAACATTTCACAAGTAGTAAGACAAAGCTGTACTGAAAGCATGCACATAAGATTGTTACTACACTTTACATAGACATTGTTACAACTGCCCCTTGACGAAGCATAGCCAAGTCTTTAAAATGCTATATAACAGATATAAAATCACTCTTCACAGACTTGCAACATATACAAGTTTTTAGTTTTGTTTTGTTTAAGGCTGGGCAATTAAAGGATTAAACAATGGGAATAGTAGTAATTGTGACACAGTTGATTTTTACACAGAGGTATTAAAAGTAGGTAGGTACTCTCCAACAAATCTGATGGACAATTTAAGACTCCATGGGTATAAAAACTGCTTCTGTAAGTGCTCAGTTTTAACAAGCTTAGTTGTCTAAATGTAAGATGCATCTTCAGGCGGTTCAAAATGTGATGCTTACATGGCAGTATAAACATCATCACGTATGAAAACACTTCCTGCATTTCAACTTTTAAGAATGTGGCTTTTGAATTCAAAAAGGAGTTAAACCTGTTATCACCAGCAAATTATTGCAGAAACATACTGAACAGAGATCAGGGCATTAGACACTTGTCTTCTCCACCAAGACAAGCTTCCTCTAATCTGTACAACTAGAGAAAATTTTAAGCTTGGGAAAGAATGTTTTGGGTAAGAAACCTATCCAAGGAATTTTGGAGTAGGAGGAAAAGGAAAGGGGCAGAAACTGAGTAGCACATAGTTAAAGACTAAGTTGGCTTGGTTACTTCAGAAGAAAACTTAGATGCCAAATCCATCTTAATCTTCAACATTTTGCTAGACAATGGAGTAACACTGAGGCAGCACTATAATATACATTGACTCTGGAAAACACTGTCTTGGGAACAACGACCCATTTAGTTTAACGTTCTGTTTTAATTTGATGCAAGAACAGCAAGGGCAGCATTGACTCAAATATTCTTATTTTTTCTACCACGCAGGTGTTTTAAAGGATTATATAGAGTTTGGCAGCTTTAAACAACAAATTTAATACTTCTCTGAATTTACAGCATTATTTCTCAGGAAGTCTGTTTTAGAAAAAGAAAACCATTGACGTTTGAGCCACAAGTGCAGTTTACTAACATGTGGCCCATTCAGAAAACTAGACATGCCAAATGCTCCACTTGCAGATTTTACACTTACACTTCCTTATAAAGCCAGATACTGAATCTTCCCCAGCCAACCTTAGTCTTTTTGAAGCAGTTGTATGGGCAAGCTCTTCAGATAGCTCCAGAGATGGTCTATTTTCATTGCTATGCATCCTATCCTAAATGAATTACTCCAAAGCTTGCAAGTTGACTTGTGTTACACTCACCACAAATGTAGATACTTCACAAGAAGTGGACACCTAACTAGTATTAAAGATTCCATAAGTGAGGCGTGATTAAGGCCCTGTCTGTAGCCTCCTTTACTATGCTTGAACTTGACAACTTCTGGATGAAGAACAAAGATTAGAAGTGTCACCAATTAGAACATCCATAGTTTCAATATAATAAAAAGCAGTACAAAAGAAAGCTAAAGAATCCTTCATGTAATTTGATTTTGAGAAACAAGCTTACAGTGAACAGGCAAAAATTTTCATCAAGATTTTTTGATGCTTAGGACCCATTTCTTCCCAACAAATTAATGGAGAAGAAACTGCAAAATAAGTATCCACCTCAGTTTAATAGAAAGCTCGTAACAACCCTTAAACAAAAAAAAAAAAAAAGGAAAAAACTCACACTCCAACAAATACTTACTACCAGCAACAAATCCAGTACATACAAACAAGCCAGATACAGAAAATGAAAGTCTAGTTACACAGAAAATCATGTGACTTTTTTTTTCAAAACTGGATCAGTGAAGGAGGGAGAAATTCCTTAAAGCTACGAAGTGTTTCAGCCTCTATCCCCACCAACCTCAACAGGCCGGGACAAGTGCAATACCACAGAAACACACAGCATTGCAACTGATCCCAACCTGTGTAGAAAGGGGTACAGTTTTTCCACACTTACTGACTGACTTGTCACTGCCACAGTCAGTTTTGCATGGATTTGCACAGCAGAGTATCATACAGCTGGATGCAAACCTGCAAAACTAACCAGAGAACAGTGTTCAATTAAACAACAAATAAACTTCAAGACATGCTGAATATGTAGTTCTACAGCTAGCAGTACTTTAAGTGCTTATAATGCAGTAGATTAGTGAACACTACCTGCACTATAAGCACTTTAGTGCTACAAGAGCTGTCATTCACTAGACTGCTGTTTAAAGTAAGAAAGGCCACAAAATATCCCATAATCAGCAGAAAGCAGTCAGACTCCTTGATGTAGATTATAACAGGCCACCATCAGTTTTGCATAGATTTGCACAACTACATTCTTCTTGTAGTGCAACTATGCAAAACTAACAGAAGACTGCAAAGCAGAAAACTACTGGAACATCTACAGTCTTAACCTGAGTGACTGGATGAAGACATAACTTCTTATGCCAGAAGGAGCACTTAGGGCAGTAGATGCTAATCTACTTCACTATCTGCACTAGATGCACCTTAGTACAAAAAGCACTTGACACCACCACACTGTACCTTTCCAATCTCTGAAGTCCTGCAAGATCTCCTGAGGCAGTTGTCAACATAATGCTACAAGTGCCTTCACTGCAGTAGGTTCTATATATCACTACCTGCACTGTAAGCACTTTGACATTACTCTGACGCAACCAGCATTTTTAGTAATTCAAGATACGTCGTCTACTTTGTACCTGCTGAAAGAAAGAACAAAGTGAGTATTTGATCAGCTTTTGAATTGCACAGCTTTGACAACCAAGCTTTGGCACAAATATTCAACAATTTGTTTCTGAGCTGAAGACCTCCCTCAGAATAGGCTGAAGCAGTGCATTAGCCCAATCCACAGCTCTCATACAGAATACCAGAACTGTCAAAATCAATGCTGATGGCAGCAGAAGAGCCCAATTGTGAAAATGAGTCAAATACTTCTCCCGTATCATTCTCAGAACACCATCACAACTTGTGGAGGTAAAAATAACTATTAGTTTTCAAAGACCAATCTGAAGTAGAAAGGGTAATCTTAATATAAAAGGATAAGGTCAGTAAGTATTAAACAAATATAAACAAAGTTCATGCTCAATTTAGGTGATTAGAGATTTAAAAGTTATATTCAACAGCTCATACCATCAGCCTTCTGAGTCCAGAAAGCATCTTATCACATGCCAGGTGCTCTGGTATGTTTTCTACTTATTGACTTTACTGGCAGATTATAAAATGTACTGCTACTGCCACAGACACCCTGCCTCAAAACAGAATTCCTCCCACTGGATTTAGGTTGGCCTACCCTGCAGTGAAAAAGTTTCTAATGATGGCTGTATCTGCATACACATATAATAGCCACAACCAAGTTATGGCTACTTATTACAGACTTGAGATTCACTACAGCAGAAGAGTGCTATATTCAAAAATTAAAAGCACATTTTATTCCTTCTTTAATATGGTGTATGATGTAAATGTAAAGTCTATCTTACCTGATACGTTCAGCAAGCTTAATAACATACTTTGAACCTGCAAGAAAACTGTAACTTCTGTTGAACTGGAAAATGAGCTTTGTTCAAAAAAATAAAATCCCAGATATGGAATTTAAACATTTTGAAGACTCTCTCGCTGTCCAGCTGCTTTAGTTAGACAAATGAGTGCTCAAAAAACTTGTATTATTCTCCTCTACATGAGAGAAATTGTGGACTGCTAAACCTGCCTCCAATCCCAAGAAAGTCTTTGGAATTTAGTGCTCTTAACCAAAGCCTCAGGCTCTGACTCAAATGCACGGGCTCTGACCCTACATTAAGAAAAAAAAATAATAAAAACTGAATACTTACCATTTTCTGTAAGAAGCAACTCTCTCCGCGAATACTCTACTGCAACATCCACAGAAAGCTTCGTTATTTTCCACCGCACGTGTCGATGCTGCGAAAACACCACCAAGTTACTTGCTTTTTGTCGCTGAGGAGAGAACAAAGTCACAAACCAAGTTCCCAAACACCGAGGCCTCCCATCCACGTT
>VXAA01000779.1:0-46095 GCA_013399115.1 Anseranas semipalmata
TATTTGTTTTACATTGCATCCTGAAATAAACGTTGTTTATTGGAAACTCCTTTGTCTCCTGTTTTTAACTTCGCAAATCTAAACCAGTACATCAACTCCGTAAAACGTGATAAATTCCATAGACAATACCAGCAGTGGGATGTCTCCCTCCCCCTCCACCAATATAGCTGCTAATTGTACTTGAATTGTTTACTGCCGTGTTGTTTTACAAGTGCCGGGAGAAAGATGCTTGATATTCCCACCAGCAGCAGAACCATCCCAAGAGCAAATGCTCAGCAGATTTTGGCAAGGGTGTACACAGGCTACAACTACAGCTTGTTAGCTAAAAAAAATTATGAAGGTGATGACGCCTCCATAATTATAGGTGTTACTTGTTTTAAAGTCAGAATGTTTTCCAAACTACTGTAATGCCACACCTCCACTGTCCCAGGAGCCAGGCCTTGGAGTCCTTTCTGTTTTAGTCACTGGTTTACGAGGCTTTGCAGAACACATCACCAGGCTGCACGGCTGGTTTCCAGGCCACTTCGTGCTCCAGCGTGGGTACAAAGCCCGTGTAGGTACCAGGCCATTATCCTACCTTTTGCATCAGGCATAAAAAGTGGAGATATAGACCATGTCGTCATCGTCCCCGTGTCGTTCCNGCCCCGGTGCCCCCCCCCCCCCCCCAAAAAAAAAAAAAAAAAAGAGAAATGGTGTATGCATTTAAAAGAGAAATGCACATTGGTTCCACAGTCTGGTTTTTATGATTTTCTGAGTTTGTTTCAAACAGCTCCAGCATTCTCACAGTGCTTTGCAGCAGGTGAAAACGTGGAGTACCCACATACCGCAATGCACAGCAAAATCTGCTCCAGGGAAGCTGGAGATTACTGCTCTCTGCATTCCCTCACTTTATTTTTATGTCGGAGTGAGTCAGATTAGTCAGGCAATGGACACCCTTCAAGAAGACAGAAGATGCAGCTCTGCCCATCACCTGGTATGCATTTGGAAAGGTGAATAACGCTGAACATTTCTTTTGTCCAGATCATTTTAAGGATGGGAAGGGTTGACTTGACAACTCCCATCAGAGGGAATTTAAAAAGGCATAAGCATCCTTTTACCATAAGGCACAAACATCCTGTTTATCCGTAAACATTGGCTGACGCCAGTGCTATCGGCAACACTTGCACCGACTGGAGCAGGATGAGTTGTCCAGTTGGGGAAACTGGACACAAGGATAAAAATAAAGTGACGTAGCTAAGGTCTCAGGTTGGCTTGCCTGACAAAAGGAAACATAAATATTTGTCCCAAATGAGGACTACAGCCAGAACTAGATATATATATTTTTAAATTAAGCATCGTTTTACATCATCTCAATTAAAAAAAGCTTCTAGTCCACACAAATTAGCATTTCAAATGCATTCGTACCCCTCATCTACTTCTGTTGTTAGAATCCCTTGAGTTCCCCAGCCTCAGTGGAAGGCATGTCCTGGCCTGCTCCAAGGGGACGGGCTGGAGCTGCCCTGAGCCTCTGTGTGCCGGGGGGCAGGATGGGGCCGATGGGACACCCCGTAAGCACCCTCTGGCCTTGCACCACTGCTCGGAGCCAAGCGGCAAGAAGACAAATTGCTGTTCTGCCCTGTGGCAGCTAGTCCTCTGTTCCTCGAGGTGTCCCTCCAACTGCCAGTGTATCAGAAGCCACCCAGAGATAACTTTTCTATAGCACAGTTCCATTTGTCCTGAGCTGCCAGGCAATACATATTTCCTTTTCCTGTGGGGGCAATGAATGGCCATTGTATTTGCGTTGGACTATTAATCTGCCTGAATTTGGTAGAGATTCTTAAATGAATATTCATGGGAATTAATGTCATTTAACTCCTATTGCTTCCTGAATATAATTATGTGCTATACGTGAATTGGCAAACACCAGAAGACATCCACTTTTGTTGAAAGTCTGTGACCTGAGTCTATTAATCTGAAACACCAGAAGTTGGACACTTGCAGTACTGAAGATGCACAAAGTGCTACCAAGATGCGCAGCTGGCACCAGCAGAGGAGATGGGGTGGAGAGGGAGCTGATAGAAGAAGGAAGGTGCGTGCTGCAGGAAGCAAGCAGTGCCTCCCAGGATGGAAAATATGCTTAAAAGGGTGCTTCAATACAAGCTCTTCTTCCTCAGGTATTTAATCTCCAAATAGGGACTACGCTTTTTATTCTCTTACAGAGAGCTTTAGTTTTTCAGTTCCTGACTCCTAGAATAACATCTTTCAGGGTCTTCTATTCCTGGCCTCTTTTGAGACCCAGCACCTTTTGGAAGGCCTTTGGCACCTCCTACAAAAAGAAATGCCCAAGTCCAACCCTCCTCCCTAACAGCTGACCACATGCCAGAGTTCACGCTGTTCCTCCAATAATAAAGCAGTAATCAGCTCAGCATTAAAGCAAAGCCAGTCCCCAGCATCAGTGCTACCAGCCCCTGTCGTAACATAACAAGGACTCTTCCCAAAATATTTGGGCTTGCCCTGTCACAGTGCGAGGCGTTCAAGTTCAGCACTCTGTCAACAATGCCAGGTGTCTCCTGAACCCCCAGCTCCCGAGCCAAGAGGGAGAGCTCAGAAGCAAGGAATAATCATTATTCACATTACTAACACATAACGGAATGTTTAAACAGATAACGTAACAAAACCCTCTGCAGAAAAAAAAAAAAAATACAGGTTCTTATTTATCCCAGCTACATAGAAAATGAACTCAGTCTCCTGGAAAGAGAAAGTGAGGCTCCCTCTTTTGCAACTGACAGCCCCCCCAAAAAAGAAAAAAACATATATATATATTCTGTTGTGCTGGCTGTGCCCCTCTAAAAGGGCTGAAGCTTTCTGTAGGCCTTGAAAAAATCAACTGGCAATTTTTTGGGAAAAAAAGTGACTCAAAGCCAAACTCAAACATCTAAGAAAAAAGCTGGTGAAACCAAAATCCAAGAACAATTTCATTTTGAGTCAATCCAAAGATTTCATTTCGATTTTGATTTTTAGGGGAATAAAAAAAAGACACACACCCCCTTGCTTGAAAATAAAATTAAAGGACATTTTGAACACAAAGTAGTTTCAAAATGAAAAATCAAAGTGTTTCATGTCAGAAGTGTCAAAACTAACAGCTTCAGCATTTGTCAGAGCTTTTTTGAGTTTTTATAAATGACAAGTTTGGCATGTGTGCACAAACCGTTTTGGTGCTGCTGAATCTGCATTTTTGCATGCAAAAAA
This sequence comes from Anseranas semipalmata, assembly GCA_013399115.1. Classification (NCBI taxonomy): domain Eukaryota; kingdom Metazoa; phylum Chordata; class Aves; order Anseriformes; family Anseranatidae; genus Anseranas; species Anseranas semipalmata. Next base: position 3,229 of record VXAA01000779.1, read on the forward strand.
TGGTTGGGAGAAATTTTCTGTGCACAAGCCCCCTTTGCAGTTCCCTTTGTTTGGAGGCGTAGGAGGCCACCGGCAGCCTTCCGCGATGATTGCGCTGCGACAGAGCCCCGGTGACACCTGTCATCTCCTCTTTGGCTTATTAATATTTTACCATTTGGTTTGCAGGCCTGGGCTTTTTCAGAACTAGTTCACTAGTTAGTGGGAGAAAGTGCAAAGGTTAGGACAGACTGACTGCACGTCTCCGGCTTGACGCGCTGCTGTGTGACAGCCTGCCACATACCTATTCCGGGATGACTTCAGGTAATTCATTAGCCTGGTTCATTACAGCCTTTGCAATAACAAAGTTGCAGGCTAAGCTCCATTTCACCAGCTTCATCACCCAAAGTGATGGTTTGCAAATGGCGTTTTCTCCCGAGAAGTTTGTAGAGCTTTCAGTCAGGGTTACAACTTACCTGGCAGGAGCGGAAATAGGAGCAAGTATCTAGCACCTGAAATAGGGCATTTAGTTTAAACTCTGAATTGCATAAAGTGCTGTTGCTATAAAAAATATTACTAACAGAACCAAATTCATGAAGCACTTACAATATTAGCAACTGAACTTATTCTTGCCGTGAAACCAGCGGCCACCTGGATTTCACTTGCCTGCTTCCAGCATGGCTGGCCTCGCTGCAGGCCTGGGACAGTGCCTTGTCCCCAGGGGACGGCAACAGGGCATCTTTGCTGTGAGCACCGCAGGCCTGCATTTGCTTCTGCAGATAACAGACACCTACCTGCCTGTTGCTACCAGATTTCTGTAATGCTTTCTACATCTCTCTGATGACAGCACTGCTTCTTGCTGCATCTTGACAACTTCTAATTAAGCCAGGCTCAGCATCTTTAAAGCTTCTGCAGAAGGCCCCACTACTTCTCTAGAGCAAGAGACAAATTCAAAATGCCATCTCCCCCTCCAATGTCCAGTAGAGCCTTTACTCCACAGGGGCCTCAAACCCCAACCACACACTGTCTGCATCTGCCAAAGGTCAGAGCAGCTCCTTCCCTGCCCTTCCTGGGAGGCAGTATTAGAAGCGAGCTGAGATGGAAAAGGGTTTCTCGCACCACGTTGCCATTTCTGGGACTGCTCTAACTCCTGCTGTGGAGCGCACAAGTCCCCGTGGGGATGGGATACACTGCTCTTCCAGCTTCTGGCAGGCTGACCAGTCCCATCTCAGCGGGACGGTCTCCTCTCCTGCCCTCCGTTGGAGGATCCTTCCCCACAGCTGAGCTGCGAAGGAGATGCAGCAACTGCAGCTTCTCCCGTGAAGAATTTTCTGTTGATGCTGTCTCAAAAGTGTACTTTGCTGAAGTATTATTTCATCTTAACTTTTCCACTATTATGACTTTCTTAATCCAAAGGTCCAACATCAACAAAGATTAAAGCTTTTACTCTAGTTACATATCTATGAAAACAGCAGTCTCCTGCGTCCTGGGAGATAAACGCTACCAGATGCTCTAGTAAACAGCAGAAAGGGGAGAGAGGGAAAAAAAAAATGCAGTGGTCAGGAGAAGGAAAGAGATGAAAATAAGTTAGAAATAGCAGAAGAGGAGACAAGAAAGGTACATTCCTGGTGGTTCTTGCTGTGTGGCAGTGAAGAGGTTAAGCCCCAGTACGCTGCCATCTCTAGACAGAATTGGTTGTTATTGCATTGATAAAACCCCGGGTTGTGTTTTCCTTGTCCATTTTGACCCGTATCTGACGTTAGCATTGCAAATGATGTCTGCTGCCATTCAACTAGTCAAAGTGAGCGGACAGAAACAAGACAGAGAGCTTAGCAAAGACGATACTAATGGAAGGGGTGGGGAAAAGTCTGATTTACATGTAATTAATTATTATTTATGTAAAAACCATATCATTGTGGTAGTTCTTGACATCATTTAAAGCCTCTTTTCAAAAGAGGAGTCTCCCCTCTTAGCGCACTGATCTTTTCCGTGCTGCGAGTATGAATTGTGCTATGGAGGTGTCCGTATTGGCCCACCACCACCGCTCGCAGGGCTGACATCCGATTGCCCAGAAGGGCTGAGCAGAACAATCCTGCCTCCCCCCGAACAGACACCTTTGCATGACCAGGGCCACAGGAAGCTAGAGTCATTTGGTGGAAAATCGTCAGATTTTAGGCCAATGTTATGCAGAAGATGGCATAGTTATGCATAGCTGTTGTGAAGAAGTTTCAGATGAAATAAATGGATTTTCTTCTGAGCTTGTAAAATGATTAACTTATTTATTTGATTGCAACATCTAATCACAAAATAATGGCCTAGCCCAGCCCCAAGGTACCTTGGCAATGTTGTTCTAGACACTTCAGCACAGACAAAAGCTCCTGCAGGAAGACATCAATCTTCCTGTACAAATGGAACTGGTCCACAAAAATGAAGGGCACAGCTCCGCCCCAGCTCTTTCAAAATCCTCCGCCACAGCTCCTGTCCAGCTCCCAGACACCGCCCTGCCCACCAGCTGTCACAGGAGCTGGGTCAAACCTCAAGTGCATGGATTGCATATGGCAGCATGACCTAATTTATTCGGGCTCCGCTGGACAGAATCTATATGGTGGAAGGCTTATTGCCAGTGTCTTGCCTGTTCTCTTTAATTTGCCAAAGGAGCTGCTGGGCAGGAAGCTCACTTAACCTCAATGATGGCAGGGACAGATTAAAGAGAGCTGGACTCAAAAACAGGCAGGTCTCAAGCACCCTTCTTAAGAAAGAAAAACAAACCACGGCAATAATTGGAGCAATTGGATGGGGTAGGAACTTCGGCTCGAGCCTGGGAGCAGAGGCAGGCGCGGACAGGACAGCCTGTGCTCATCAGGAGGGATGTCACCCATAGGGGTGCCCCCAGCGCCCACTGCCCAGCCCACCAGCCATGCCAAGGGGGTGTCCCCAGCCACATCACCACGTCCCACCTCCCTCATCCTCCCCCAGCCCCCCCACCTCCCCACTTCTGCGCAGCATGGCCCCTGCCTGCGTGCTGGCTGCTGAGAGCTCAGCACCGTGCTGGCCAGCTTCTGGAGGTCACTTCTGGGGGCGGAAATCTCCCCCCAGAACATACAAGTCTGCCCCCAAGCAGGCAATTTCTACCCACCACAAACCAGTATCTCACTCAGTCCTCGCACATCCTAGCTGTGGTAGGACTTTCATCTTGTCCTCAGCAGTGAGCACATAAGCCCAATGGGGTCAAATGGCTTGTCCAGCCTTGCCCAGATTGATCACGAACTCTGATACCAGGCAGGCACCCAGCCTCCTGCTCTAAAACAAAAAATTCTCCCAATAGACCTCATCTTCCTCTTTGCATTATTTATTTTGCCAAAAGCAGCAAAAGCTACCGCCATTGTCATCAGCTTGGGATTGAGTGAACTCAGCTGACAAACAGAGCACACTTGGCACGAGGAGATCCTTTCATCTCCTAGAGCAGGCTCCAAGAAGGTCAGCTTGCTTTGCTAGACACTCCATTTCAGACTTTAAATGCTTTCCATTTTGTTTTCAGTATTTTTTGCCTATATCAACACTTTTTTTTCTGTTTTACGTTTGTTTGTTTTTAAGTCACATTTACCATAGGGATGAGTAGGCTGCTATCTCTGTGTTCCAACCTTCCAACTCTGTTAAACTGAGTGAGATCAGTGGAGGGACCGTTTTTCCCAATGAAATTAGCACAACCACGGGGCAAAAGCATTATCAGAGCTACCGAAAGCCTTCTTTATCTGCTCGACCTAGGAACCAGATGTTTTTCTACAAACTCTTTGGCTCTCAGTGGTTCACAAGTGCTCTCTGCCATCTTTGCACATCAAACGTCTGGAGAGCAAAGAGTGTTCTGAATCTCACCAAAACTTCAGACTTTCAGAAGGGTTATTATTTCTGCTGTGGGTTTTTCAGAGAGAAGAAATTTAAATGGGAATCCTCACACCCAAGAACCTTCTGGCTGTTTATTCTTACTCAGGGTAATTCTCTGGCAAACACATTACAGCTTCCACCCCGATACTGTGAGAGTCTGAGGCACATTTCCACCAACCTCTGACTTGGTTAATCACATCACATATTTTGTTTATGAAGTTCAATTCTACAAAGCCCAACCTGGAAGCAGGTATTCATCCTCCCATATATAAGCACTTTTGCTATAATTTCTTTTAAAGTCAAAGCTGATCCTTATCTACAAAAGGCCAGAGCAATAAGTATTTAATGTGTTTAGAAAACACAGCTCTTTCACCACACCTGCAGCCCGGCTGCCAACTTTCAGCCATGTGGACTCTCCGCTGCTCTGGGAGACTCTGGTGCAGTAAACAACATAGTTTTCCCTGGCTTCCCTTGTACCGGGCACCTCACCCAAACATCTATACATACTCATGCCCTAAAGGGCTTCCTTCACGCAGGTCCTGTCTCTGCAGCATTTCCAAGGGCTCAGATGTGGTGGTGACCATGGAAGGCAGTCGTTCCTCCAGGTCATCCTGTTAATGACTTTGCAACAAACGCAGAAGAGACCTCACTGTTGAACAGTGGGACCTATCTCAGGAGTTACTCCTCAGATTTTTTTCCTCCCTTTAAGAGACAAAATAAATGTTATCTTTTTCAGACTTCTGAGGGTAATTTGTTCCAGCACCCCAATCCATGGCTGTCTCCCACAATCTGCTTCTACCTAATGCAAAGCAATGTCCCATAAGCCTCTCCCTTGGCATCTCCACTGTTCATTGTGGTCCTAGCAATGCCACTGAGCAAACAAACTTCAAAGCAAACAGCAACGCCAGAGCCAGGGAGACGTGCCTGTGGGGGAGAGAACTAGGATAATAAAACTCACAGCGTCACCCCTGTGCCAACAACCTCATATTTTTGTGCCTACAATTCCTGCCATTTCTTGGCATGGTTTCCTAAGACATTGCTTCATTTTGGAGGCGAAAGGAGCAGGCAAGGGTTAAATCCCAGCCGCCGTACCCCACCCCCAGCCTATTCACAGCAGAAGGAAATCTGCCTCTCTCCCACCCCTCAGCATCCTGTCTGTGCTGCCTTGGAAAACACACAAATCCCTGGCAGCTTCCTGAGGGGCAGAGGCCTCAGCCCGCTCCCAGCCGAGCGCCCTTCCCGGGCTCCGCGCCCCCTGCCCTCCCGGAGCAGCCCCCTAGGTATTAGCCCAGCAGCTGCTCACCGCGGCCAGGCGCTCGGACTTGGCCTTGGACACAGTCAGCACAGCTTTTCCTCAGTCACAGGCTGAACTACACCTAGCTGGCTTTCTCCCCTGGTCCCCCTTCCCAGGTCTACCCCTATGGCCCCTTTTCCTTTTTTTTTTCCTCTACAATTGATGTGAACAGCCAGAAGGGAACCAAAACTGCTCCCTCGAGGCTGTCCCAAGCTCACCCAAAGGGTTCCCCTCTGGGTGTTCAAGACTCTCCCCATCCCCCTGATGCCCACCCGGTGGCTCCAAGGAGCCGAGACACACTGCCCTCGTGGCAACCAGCTGTTGGAAGTGGGGAGCCCACAGGAGAGTTTCAATGGTAAATGCAGTCACCCAGACTTCAGGAAGTCCCCCAGAGGTCACACAGGTGTCACTGCTTTTCCACACATGGCCTTTGGGTACTGCAGAGCACGCCTTCCTCCACTGAGCAGAAAGGCCACAGGTCCTCACCCTCCTCCCCTCCAACAGGCTCAGAAAATGCACAAGTGATCCACTTGCCCCTTGAGATAAAGGGGATGGGTGCTACAAGGAGAAGCCAGCCCTTATCACACAAGGCGGGGGGGCACAGCATTGCACTGAGCATCTCTCAGATCTCCCCGCACAAATCCCAGCCTGGAGGTGCTCAGCACCCTCACGGCAGCATCAGCCTGGAGCCGTGCACATGCTAATAAGAGCAGTCTGAAGCATGAAACGCTCAAGCTACCTCTGGTTCACAAGCATGCGGCTGTCAGCTATCGGGGCTCCGAACCACACGCCGTATGTTACTCACATAGAAGCATGCCCTGAGACTGCTTCCAAAGGGCAGGTACTGCACACTTCGCATCCACGTAGGGAATCTGTGCAATGTAACTAGGGCACTGCAGATTCACACCCTGGCTCTCTCTGTGCTGCAACTTGTCCACATAGACAAGCCCCGCTCGGCTCCTTCCAACGCTCCTGGTCACGTGGGAGCAGCATGGAGAACTGCAGCGGTGCCAAATCTAAGCATTCAAAATCATGAGTCACAGTTTCCAAAAATTATCTAACTGGTATAAAATAAAAAATAAAAAAATTTAATGAATTCCGTTTTTTCATCTTTCAGATGACACCCAAAAGTTTCTCCACAGCTCTTGGTGCTAGAAACTCAAGGAAAAACAAACACATGACAGAAAGCAGAAGTAGAGATTTTCATGCATTCTCATGATTCCAGAAGCTGGAGCTTTAAGGAAAAAGAAACAATAAACAACAAAAGGCTTATGATATGAGGATTATGATTTGGCTAGCAGCAGAAGTAAAACCTCATGATTTATGTGACAAACCTCAACTGAACAACTCAGCTCAAAAACTTGGAGAAAGGTGAAACATTCCAGCATCATTTTGGCTGCCAAAATAACAGAAACAATCGTGCAAAATTCCAGCGCAAGAAAAAAAATTAATGAGATTTGTTCCACTTTCATGAACTCAAAGACAAACAGATGTTGACAAAAAGATGTTGCAAACAGTTTTTGCTGTTGTTCAGCCGAGCCCAACTTGCAGTGGTACGAGTGCATCTCTCCTTCATTATGTCATCCCCTTTGCTCTTCCTTTTCACTGGCTCACTCAGAGCAGCCAGTGTCTTCACATGCTGTGTGTTCTTTCACATCTTTTACCAGCACAACAGGTTTAATTACACTCTCTTGTATGCCACGTTAACAATTGCAATTAATTATTAAGCATTCATTCTGCCAGAAAACACCTGTACTGGGTACTTCTCTAAGACCTAGTTTCAAAGGCACATGAAAAATGCCCCACTCTTTAGTAACATCTGCACTTTTTAATGCAATCCTACAATTTAGACTACAAGTACCAAAGGGCTCAGCTGGCTCCTGTGTACTACTTTCTGTTCTCCTTTAATACTGAAGCGACCATTAATTTTATTTATTATAGATTAGACCTGTAGGACCCAACCTAAATGACACTGAGATCCAGGAGGCCCTCTCCTGGAAAAAGGCTCCAGAAATGGATCCCATGTCCAAATTGAAGATGACGCCAGCACTGGTTTCATTTCAAGGCAATCCAGATGTTCAGTAAAGTGATTAGGAAGTGGTGTGTATCAAATATAAGATACTCTGCGTTGAACTAATGCATTTATTTGCTCTGAATGGTTTTCCAGTTCAGGGCAGCACTTTGCCTGTCACAAGTAAAGTGCTTTGACAGAACACATGGACATTTCTGCTGCTACAACTGAGCCAGCAAACAGAACGGCCAGCAACTCTCAAATCTTGAAAAGAGCCCAAAGAAGTACTGCTGCTCTAATATATTTATTTCCTGGTCAGCTAAATGATGAGTTCAAGTCCCATTTGTCAGCATCCTGTATATCCACAGCCATTTGAAAGGAAGCAAATAAACATAATGTTATCATGAAGTCATTGAGCTTTCACTGTTACTGGTTAGCAGGTGTCCAGAATGTCACTGAAAGCAGGCAACGCAGCCCTTTGCTTTGAAGAACCAAGGCTGAGAGCTTGCCCTGGCTATCAGCAGTGCAGCACCTCTGCCCAGACAGGCTTCCCTCCAGCACACACCCAAGCCATAGCATGGGGCTCTGGTACTTGATCTGGCCTCGGCTGTGTACCTGTGACAGGGTAGGTGAGACCTGTCCAGGGCCCAGCAAGAGGTGCTAAAGCTTTGTCTCGGACTACTGTGGAGTGCAAGTGCCACCCATAGGGTGCTCCCATAGGGACCTGCTGGTGGGGTACTTCTGTCAAGGAGGGGGATGAGGATGAAGAACAGCTGAGGAAGTTGAATGGGTGGATCCCCTATTTTACTGCCATAATTAGTAAGAGAAGGAATAGCCCTCTTTCCCTTCCTCCTGGGTGGAGAAACTTTCAGCAGATGTACTATTACCTCTGGCTGCCTCAGTTTTTTTCAGGGACAATTAAAGAAACAAAGTCTCCAGGCAGTCACACACACAACAAAGAGAAACACTAAATCCAGAGACATCACATCCTCCACTAATGGAAAATATGGTAGTGCCATCCAGTTCAGGAGAGGCACCAGCCACACCATCCCATCCAAATGCAGCATCCGCAGACACAGGCAGGATCTTCTGTGCTGTCAGGGTCCCTTTTGGCTTATGCTCTGCTTTCTCACTCAAGTTTCTCTTTGCACCTTCTACTTGTGTACAGAGGAGGACTCACAGGCACATGGGGGAAAAAATCCAGATAAGAAAATGCAGCTGGATTGTAATTTGTAGTTTCACAGTCCTCTGTGGATAAGCCCCAACACAATACATCCATTTGCCTGCAAATTGAGAATTGTGTTAAACCCACGGTAGTTCTGAGGTAACAATATCTTCATGCTGAGAAACTTGAAGACTGCTGAGAAATACAGCACTTAAGCAGAACAAAAAGCAAATTCCCAGCAGCACCTTCCACCCCCATGTTTTTATTGAGTTTTAGTAGAAAAGAATTCAAAAATACAGAGAGCCTGCCGACCAGACTAGGCATTGTCTGCATTAATTTGGGGTATACATTACTTTCAGTTGATACTCAGATGAAAAATTAACCCAGCATTCCTCCATGGCTTCGGATTTCACGAACAAATTTTGCAGACATCTCTGCTCCCTGGACATGGTGCTCCACTTGCATGGGCACATGCAAGAACAGCTGTGTGTTTGTGTTGGTGGGGATCGTCTCCCAGATAAAACAAGACCATGCAGAATAACAGCAACTCTGAACTCACCGGAGCTCTTCTGGAAGCAGTAATGGTAGTGACGCTTTGACCAGCTTGAGTGATAGCAGAATCTGGCCACCAGATACCCAATGTATGCTGGCCACGCAAAAGCAAATATTGGAAACTGAACAAAGTGGCACCAAGACCTTCAGCAGGGCCTGAAGGATTTGGAACCCACACTCACCACCCCTCAGTCCTAGGTGATTTTCATAGTTTTTAATCCTAAACTTTTTCTTCAAGCCAAAAATAGAAACATCTTGTGTTATAAGGTACCATGCTTCCAGCTGATCTTATGTCATTATCATGAGGTTTTAATGCTCAAAATACATAGTTTTATGGCTGCCATTTCATTAGGTTATATAGACAGCAAAGCAAAGAGATTCATCAGTGGAATGTACTTACACTTTCTAGCTTATTGTGACAGAAGATGTTTTTATCAACCAGACATGAACTCAAACATTTAAGACCCTTCCTTGCACCAGAGGTTACAAACTTCAGCTTCTCCCAAGAACTTCTAGTGTCATTGAGCCATTTCCATAAAGAGCACTAACAAGCAAGAACTTAATTGTGAGCAAAAGGCAGGAAGCATGACAGTGGGAGGATAACAGGGCACCAGCACAACCACCCTGACCTTGCCACCTTCAGCAGCAGTCCCACATGCTTCACCAGCCTGTACAAACAGGCTCCTTCTCTGTGCCCCCTCTCCCAGCCACAGCCCCTGATGTCCATGGAGCAGATCTCTGTAGCCCCATGGTACCACCACACAGGACCGTTACCTCCAATAACGGGCTGACAGTCTTCTCCAGAAGCACCACCCAGCTACCCAAGAAGTACTCCCACAAAACTCACTGAATCCCACTGCTAAGCCCTCAGCTCCCCAGGACATGGGGGTCACTGCTGGCTCTACCAAAACTGCTTCTCTCCCAGCAGCCAGCAAGCCCTCTGAGCATAGCTCCAGGGGAAAACCTACCTCCCCACAGCAACACAAGAGATTTCTTCCCTTCCTTGGTTTCAGGCTAAGGAGCCTTGATCTCAGCTAGCAGAAAACAGATGTTTGAAACCCCCTTTTCAAGGAGCTGTACTTTATCCCCTTCAAACCCATCCCCACACAGGGCAGGGCTCACCTTCCTCTTGGGCTCTTATAGCCCCGGGGAGCTCTGGGAAAACAGCTAGTGCAAATGAAGCAGGTCAGGCCCGTTCCCTCATCATCTGCTCACAGGTGTAGGCATTTTCCTCTCATGAACAGGAGCTGAAGGCTGCAGAAGCACTGTGTGAACCCCCCTGCTCCGCTTCTGAGGGTGGGATGGCTGGCAGAAATACAGGGGCCTCAGCTCCAGGTGTCCTTGTCTGGACTAACACCCTCCCGTGACAGGAGCTGGGCCCTTTTTACATCAGACAAACAGGGTGTCACTATCACGACTAAAGTGAAACCTCAGATTTTCAAAAAAAATATTAAAAGCAATGCTAGTTGTGATTGGCAAGAATTAACATGAGCATCTTCACTGGAGCACGATCTGCAAGCTGTAGCACATAAATATGGGCACTTTTATCGGGCATCACTTTATATACACCCTGCAAAAGCAAATCATTGGGTGGGAAATGAAAATCAAGAAGGAAAAATATATATGTTTCTGATTATTCTACCCTAATGTTGTGTTCTGTCATTATGGCAGATTGCTTAATTGTGCTGCTGATTACTTTTCCTGAATTCTTCCTACAGCTGTAGTTTTTGCAGTGCCGTGGAAACACTAATTAGCAGGAGGAATGTTGCCTTAAATTTTGTTACAATATCATACACGTAAAAAAACATAGAAATCCTCAGCGTTCACTTACTTAAGTCCCCCTCTCTTGTTTACTTAACCCGTCTCACTCACCGTCAGTCTGTCCCTCCTGTAAACTGTGTCTGGGCAAAGGTGGCGAGGTCGTAGGCAGGGAAGTGCTGCTGCCAGATAAAGGCAGCTGTAATCCAAGTAAGCAGTTTAGATCAGTCCTTTCCACCCCACAAAATTCACCTTGTAGAACAATCCAAATGTGCATTCACCAAAGGACGGGCTAGACTTTGCGTGCGTTTGCTACCAGGAATTATCTATATACTTTGCAATATGCAAAATAAGCTGCCAGTATAGGAACATCTGCACGATGCTGTAATCTTACTGCACATTTAGACTCCACATTCTTAATGATCCATCACGGGGAATGATTTGATGTTGTTTAACTCTTGTTTCACTAAGCTGTGGCATGCGTTTGCCCTGCTTGTTCTGCAATATATTCCTGCAAAATATCCACTCGCTAAGGAGAAATGCTTCTTATTTTGTGTAAATGAATGCTGTGACACTTTATTTTTTATTTTTCTGTCCTTAAGTGCTAGCTGCTGGTTCAGACAGCATTTCTCTTCCTCCTTCTCTCCCTCCGGATGATCGAATGGGAAGAGATCTGCTCCTCACACAGCAGCACGCACGGAACCCTAGTGGAAGTGATTTTAAGAGGGGCCGTTGACCCGACCTCGCGCAGCGCATTTTCTGTTTCTCTTGCACGTGTAACCACGGCCCGACCAGCACCTCGGCCGTGCCCTGGGGCCAGCTGGCTCTGCTCTGTCAGCATCCGAAGCCTCCACCACAGCAGCTCCGCGCTCGGGCTGCTCGACACCACAGCTATTCCGCCAGCGCAGTTTGGGTTTTACTCCCCGGGGGCCAGCGCAGCCCACGCGCCCCGGCGCAGCCACCCCAGCTCCCGGGAAGGGAAACTCGGGTGGGATGAGAAACCGCCCCGCACGCACTCGCTGCCCGCGGCGGCTGAGTCACGAGCCCTGCCCGCGGGGCTGCCGCCCGCCACCGCCGCCACCACAACGGTGGCAGCCCGAGGCACGAGCGCTGTGCCGGCGGTGGCTGTTCCGTTCCGCCAGCAGCACCGAACTGCAAAGACGAAGCAAGTCAGACGTGGTTTGGGCTGAGCTGCTCAGCAGACTGAAACCCAAGGCGAGGAACACGGCGCGGCGCGGCTCAGCTCAGCAACCTCGGTGGTGGGAAGCGGCCAAAGCTCACCGGAATGGGGCTTGGCCATCTGAAAGTCAGGCAGGAAATGGGAAATCTGGGAACAGCCAAGGACAACTCACTAAGCCTCATCTATAAGCAAGAGGACAACCTTGGGGCTTAGTACAAGTGCTCCGGGAGCAGAGGCAAGGCTCTGACAGGTATTGCTCAGAGGCAACACTTCATGCACATGCACAAGATCCATTGGCTTCTTCCTGCAGGTGGTTTCTCACCAATATGTTGCTCCTGAAATACTGCTAAATGTCGAACAAATAGTGCTGCACACCAGGACAAGGATTCAGGATGCATCACACCGACAGATAGCCGGCTGCAGCGCTGGCAGGGTGTGTAGGCAGGAGCTCTGGTATCTCCTGGGCTTCCTGCAGGCTCTGAAAAGCACCGAGCAGCACACGTACAGCAGCCCCGTGGTGCTGGAGGCACTGGACTTGCTTTGAGCCGGCGGTGGAAGAGATCATGCATGCTTAGGGGGCGAGGTCAGCATTTCTGGACATCTGGCAACTCCCAACAGGCTGCCAGACATTGGGAAATCTGAGACAAACACACAAAATCCTCCAGATCTGCCTGCACACAACTTTCAGGTGGAAAATGTCTGGGGAAAGTTGCATATATGGTAACCCTCTGCTTTGCAGCCTGCTTTGCTTTAGCCATGACTGAAATGCAACCAGTTCTGGGATGGGCTTTGACACCTGCGGTGCTGGGAGCTGTGCTGGGCTGTGGTGGGCGATGGCAGCCGCACGAGCCAAACGTTACAGACCTGCAAAGTGTTGCTTTGCGATACAAACCTCGCCTGGCTATGCTGCTGGAGCAAAGACAGCACAATGCCTGGCATGGGCACTGCACCAGTGAGAAATGATCTCACTGAGTCCTGCTTCAGAGCAGGTCTTGTCTGGGGCTGGGGTTTTAGGAAAGAGCATCTCCGAAGCTGTTCTTACGCTGCTCGTGTCTGTCAGCAGCCGGTGCCATTCCTGGGAAAGCAGCACAGCCCGTCCAGGGCAAGGAGCACCTGAACATCCCCCATCACAGCTAGGGGAGATGAGGAGCACCCAGACTTGGGGTTTAGCGTAGTCAAAATTGCTGCACCCACCCCAGGGTCACGTTCTTTAGGGTATTTAGGTGCAAGAATCTCACTGACCAACTAAATCCCATGTGATTTCACTGGTCCTCTGTTCGCAGGGAGCAGTCCCCGCCCAAAAGAGCTCACAGGTGAGGAGCAGGAATGCCAGGTAGTACGGATTATTGAAAACCCACAGCACATACAGCAGCTTATTACAAACCAGCAACAGATACATGTCCTCTAGGAGAAAAGCCATTTTATCTGCCTGTTCCTAGTAAGTACAGGAAGAGGTTTCATGGTCACCGTAAGTATTAGGATTGAATAATGTTTGGCTATATTAATCTGAAGTGCACAGCAGGGAATAAGGTAATTTTTCCATCCTTCTGATTATATGTAAAAATTTTATATGAGCTTTTTGTGGATTTGATTGCAGCAACTTGGGATGTTTCCCAATTTGTTCCTCTCCCAGGATAGTTTTTCTGGATCAGCTGCTAGCGAGCCCTGGTGGAACACATGGTATAAAGTATTTGTTGCTTTAACATTTTAAACAACCTAGAGAGACAAGGTCACACTCTCCTGGCACATGGCCTGCGTGCAGCGCCTTCTTTGTCTTCTTTAATATCTGCTGCAGCCGAACAGCAAGACGAGCAAGCTGGTCCTGCGGCGTCTCACCAGCGCACACGTGCAAGCGCAAATCCATGCTTTCCTTCCCTCTCACCCTCATGTTTGACAACACTTTTCCCTTTGGTTACGGCGATGCTGTGTTGGCTAAGAGTGGCCTCACCCAGCTCTGGCTGGCAGAGCACGCAAGTCACTTTGTTACTTAAATACCGTGTTTCTTTATTAGAGGAGATGCTGCGAAGTACTTGAAATAATGTTAGCGGCTGCAAACTGCGGTGCCTGGTCGATGAGGGACATGACAGTCAATTACCCTTCCACTTTCTGATTGTCCCCAGCAATCAGCCCGGATCAATACTTTCAATCTCAATTGATAGCAGATATCAAATCTGAAATAATATGTTTCATTGTTTTGGATTGCTGTCACATTGTGTACAGGCGGCCACAGCATTTATTTAACCATTCATTTCACTTCCATCTGGCCCAATCTGGCCGGGCGTCGCGCCGTCCAAACCGCTCACGCACACTGTTTCAGCACGAGCGCCCATCAGCCAGCGGCACAGCCTGAGCAGCGGGCAGCAGCACAGCTGCATCTCCTGGCACCGGGCACCTTTATTGCAGAATTAGCTACCCAAAAGAAGCAAAAATAATAAAAATGGTTTAGGCTACCACAGCAGGGTGAAAATGTGAGTAGCAGGACGGAAACTCATGCACTGAAGCAGGGAAAATGCTTAGCACATCTTCCTGGTGGGCAGCCCTTGCCGGTGGCCCAGGCAGGCAGCTCCTCCGTCCCTTCCTACCCTTCGTGTCACCCAGCTGCCATCCCAGCAGTGGCCGCCCCTGGGCACGTGCTGGTGGCCAGCCCCATGCAGCGGGGCCGCTCTCAGCCGCTCCTGCTCCCTTTGCGGGCGGCTGCACCTGCCTTTGTTTCATGAGACTTAGCAAAGCTTCCAAATATTTGAAGAAGCGCTGTGCCAGGAGAGCTTTCAGAGTTTCCTTTAAAGATGCCAGTTCATGCAGGCTTTTGTAATTGAGAAGGATCATTTACATTTGTAATGGTTTAAACAAAAAAACACCCGATGCAGGTGTGATGAGCCGGGCCCTCTCTGCGGTGCAGTGGGGGGACAGGACCGACAGGGATGGTTACTCCTGCCTTCCCATCCTAAACCCTCGCAGGGTTTGGTTTTGGAGTCCCCAGAGCATCCCAAAGACTGCGGGCTGCGCGGCAGCTCCCTGCCCTCAGCACCTGCGGGAACCCTCCACCGGCCCTGTCCTCCTGTTGTCCCCTCAGCAGCTGGCCATCCCACGTGGGCGTCAGCTCCTCCACACGACGACCATGGTAGCCAGAAATCCCCATGCTGACGTCTGGGACATCACTGCCAGGAGCGCACAGGCAGCTTGGCTCCGAAGCCAAAGGTCTCTGGTGTGCAGCAACTTGAATCCCAGCGGCTGGTCATCGGGCGGCTGCCAGCTCCGTAACTGGCTTCTGTAAAGCACCGTGTCCTGGGGGCAGACAGCCTCTTGGCAGCCCCTTAAAAAGGCTCAGGAGATGTGGTGATTATAGGAAGGGCATCTGCTGCATCCGTGGTGTCTTGGAGAAAAAGCTGGAGAACATGAACTCGGGAGCTCAGTATTCAGACGGCAAAAAAACCCGCTCTCTTAAAAATCCTTTACCATGGGGGTTGGCTGTAACAGGCCTGAGAGGTGGGTCCCATCCGCCTCAGGTGACACCCTCAGCTCCCTGCAGCATCAGGTGGCCCCCCCACACCTCTCAGGAGGCACCCCAGGGCCAGACGCCCGCGAGCCCCGGCCAGGCTGGGCAGGGTCCAGCTCCAGCTCCTTCCCCAGGGACCCGAGTTGGTGGTGCCACTCACAGCCACACGGGTGCGGGGTGCTCCCTGTGGACCTTTGGCTTCTCCCACCCTGCCCTGTATGATCCCTCAGTGAAAGCACCCAAGGTGACCCCAGAGGTGGCCAGGAGCCTGCCCCAGGGTGTCCCCTCAGCCCCTCCTCACCTTGCAGCATCCTCCCCGCTCTTATCTCCACGCTGGACGCCGGCTACCATTTTTAGAGGACAAGCTAATGAAATAGATCCTGATTAGCTCGCTGCGGGTTGCTTCGTTTCAATGTCTGCATGCAACAGAGGCAGGAGCGCAATCGAAAGATAATGGGGATAAAGCATTAGCTCTGCGATCGCAGCATGGAGAGAAGCCAAGGCGCTCCCTTTTTGTTAATACACAATACTTGTTATAAGATTGAATATCCATTTGGGGGCAGAATTCACCTACTTTCTTTTGCGCACTCCCCTCTGAAAGCATTGTAATGCTTTACTTATTGGCATTTTATTTTGATGAATAGAGTGCAATTGGTGCAAAAATATCCTGAATGGCATTAGGAGGCTCAACCATGTGACTGTTGGCCCATTTGCACTAAGTACCATCAGTCAAAGTTCATATTACTCACAGGATGCTTAAACCAGCGTATTTTCCTAGCAGGCGCAGTCCTCAGAGAGCCAGGGCAGCGCAAGGTGTACCAGGCCTTGGCTGCTGGGTTGTTTCTGTGCCGTGCCTGATGCTGTGCTGCATTTCCCAAGGCCATGGCAGAGCCGCCCAGATGCAGAGTGTCCGAGAGTTGCTCAGCCAGCATGGAGAACGTGAGGAGAGAGGTTTTCTGCAGGCTGGGGTTAGAGCTGTGCCTCTGCCCAGCCAATATGCATGAAAACAACTTTGATGGGACAGGAGAGAGAGAAGAAAAACAAAGGCAATGTAAACCAGGGACCTTGGAAAAATGTGGATCAAGTACAAAGGGCTGCTTTTATCTGTTGCATTTTATGTAATGGGCAGGGATAACAGGCCGTGGTGCTTGCTAAAGGCAGCCCTCAATTAGCAGCTGCAGCAATGAAGTCTCTGAGCCCAGGTAGCCTGCTACAGCCATGAAACAGCTCCTCCGCTGACAAGCTGGGTCCCAGTACCAGGCTACTCTTTACCAAAGCCCTTTGCCCACCCCCAGCCTGGTGGGAGCCCAGGAGAACGGCCCCCTTGGCTGGTGTTTCAGGGTGCACATCACCATGCCGTGCGAGGTGCAACACATCCAGCTGCCCCATGCCCTCCTCCTGCCAGGAGCACCACGGGTTTAGCACACCAGCAGGAAAAAAACCACTGCTGGCTCCAGTCACCAAAGCCTCCCTGTGCCGTGGGGCAGGCTCCAAAACACCCCCAGGCTGCTCGCCGGTGGCTGGGAAGGCTGCTGCACCGCGTTGTTTTTGCTGCTTTCTTCCAGAGTTGTTCCTGACCTTGTCGGTGCTGCAGGAAAGCCACGGAGACGCATCCCCCTCTTTCTTTCTGACGGCAGAAAGCTATTTGATGTGCCGCTGTTTACTTTTGGAGAGTTAGGCAGAGCCAAGGCCCTGTCTGAGCACTGAAAATGCTTATTTCTGGGCAGGGAAGGAGGAGGGGGAAAGACAATGATTCAGTCCAGCTCTAGGAAGCAAGTCCCTTGCAATATATAGAGAGGAACCCTTCATGGTTTGTGCCCTCTAGTTACAATTAATTAGAAATTGTAACTGTAGCTTTGCTTCCCATGTGGCTTTCGGCAAAACTATTGCAAAAGTTCTTTTCAAGAACATTTTGCTCC
Organism: Anseranas semipalmata; assembly: GCA_013399115.1. Taxonomy (NCBI): domain Eukaryota; kingdom Metazoa; phylum Chordata; class Aves; order Anseriformes; family Anseranatidae; genus Anseranas; species Anseranas semipalmata. The sequence continues at coordinate 20,462 of VXAA01000779.1, forward strand.
TTTACTGTGTCAGAGAGGTCACTAATGTGATGGAGGCTCCAAAGGTGATTTGGGGAGGGTTGTATCACACCCCCAGCACAAAAAGTGCCTTTACAGCGTATAAGCAGGAGTGCAGACCTCGGGAGAGGGCCTTGTCCCATGCCAAGGGAGCTTCTCTCCCATTCCTCCAGGCTGGTTTTAAGCCTCATGTGTGCTCAGAGAAAGGGAGAAACACACAAGCCTAGCAGAAGGTTATGCCATGACCATTTTTAACATGCACTTATGCTCAGAAACCCACCCAGAAATTAAAGACTTTCTGAATTCGCCAGCGACAGTCAAAGAAAATCCATTTTCTTACTGCCGCTCATAATTTAGACAGCCTCCCCCCTTATTTGCACTGTTTATACATGAATTCCTACAGCATTATGTGCTTTGTGTAAGCAGGAAAAGTCCAGTCCAGACAAGGCTCCATGACAGGCTCCCCTGACTAATAGCAGAATTATCCTTACATAAGTCCTTTCTCTTCCTTGGCACTTTTTTCCAGCAGGAAGGGTGCTCCTCTGCACAGCCTGGCAGGATGAGAGCAGCTGCGCTCGGTCCCTGCAGCCCAGGGCTGCTCTCTCCATACTTTGTCTTGCACTGCCATCTCATGGCAGCTTCAGAGCCAGCTTGAACAGACCCATTTTCCTTCAACTCTGCAGGTATTTTCTTGTTGATCTGCAAAGGATTTAGATCTATAAATTCAAACAAAATCCAGAGATTAAATAAGTTTTTAATTACTGAGAGCTCTAGGTCCAAAACCTAAGAGCTTTCAAAGGCAGTTCCAGGAGCACAAGCAGCAAAGAGATAATTTATCTTCTTAGAAAACGATCAGCTTTCCCGTCCAGACTGCTGCTATATAAATGGTAACGCTATACAAACATGTGTCTTCCACATTACAGACTATCTCTAATGGCTCCTTTATTTCAACAGAGAAAAAAAAAGAAAAAGGAGATAAAAAAACATACTTAAATCTGGAAGCCATTGCAGGCTTCGAACTGTAAAACTATTGCAAATGTTGAACTCCCACTCCCACCTCCTTGCAGCTCTGAGAAGTTTCCAACACTAAACCCCCCTGTCCCATGGGCACCAAATACTGAGCGCTGCGCCCAGCACCCATGGGTGCACAACAGGGGCCCTAGCTCCCCCTTCTCAGAGGAGGGGGAGAAAGAGAATTAGCAGACACCAAGACAGACGCTGCTCCCTGTCCCGTGGTGTGCTGGCAAGCCGATTAGGTGCGCTGGCAAAGCCACACTGTCAAAAGAGCTTTTCTTCCAGGCTTCAGCTCATCTTGTGCCTGCAGGAGGATCAGAGGGAGGCCTCGTCCAGGAGATTAAGGTCTGGATGCTGGCGGAAGGAAGGTTTCTGCTCCTCGGCACAGGAGCACACACGGCACTGCAGGGGGTGCCTGCTGGAGCAGGCAAAGCCCAGGAAAACCAGATGGTTTCTTTTCCAACCAGCTCAGGATCCTGTTGCAAAGGTCAATGCCATGGTGGGAGGTAGGATGTCAGCAGCACAGCGGGACCAGAGCCAGTACAGGATCCATCCCAGCACCTCCTCCAGGGAGCAGCACCCTGCCAGAGCTACAGGATTTCATAAAATGCAATACAAGCAGAGGGGAGCACAGCCAGCCCAACCCAAGGACCCCTGGCTTGGGGGCCACAGCTCCTGTTTGATAAATCACCACCTGGAAGGTCCGAATGGGATCTGGGTACCTTCCACTCTGCAGGGGACAGGCTCAGGCCCTGGGGCTGCATCCATCCCTCTGGTTTGGGTTGGACCCTCTCAGGACCTGGCTGAGGGTCTGGCAGGATCTGGGTCTCCGAGGGGTCAGGGCATGGGTGTCCCCCTGTGAGAAACTCGAGGAGGGACACCGGTAACATACAGTGACACCCAGTGTCCCCACCCTGCATCCGCAGCCACAGGGCACGGGAGCTGATAGGTGAAGCCAGAGAAGTCATGCAGCTGCTGCTGCGGGGCGTGGAGGGTGACTAACAGCCGGTTGGGAAATACTGAAGGCAAAACAAAACAAAAGAGTCCCCAAAAAATAAGCCCAAAGGAAAAAAAAAACAAGCAGACTTCCTGTGCAGAACCCGTGGGCGCTGCACACCACCGGATCGTTTCACATTTTACCTTGTAAGCCACCCTCTCCTCTTACAGCAGATATTATTTTAAAATACTGTTAAGAGCCAGCAGTACTGATGCATTTTGGGTCGGGATTTTCTTACTCAAACCCCACTGTTCTGTGACCAAAAGACATTCAGGAAATTTTCCTTTCTCCCTCAGCTGGCATTTACAACATGCCCAAAGCCCTTTGGTGCAGTTGGGAGCTCTGCACCGCAGTGAAGCTTTTGAGACACGTCCATCCCTCCTGGGTGGCTGTCGCCATTCCAGAGAGACTTCTCCCCATGCCCGCGGTGCCACCAGCCTGCCATTCCCTATCCACCCCTCAGCACCAGCCTGTTTCCCTCTCCGCTGCAGTGCTGCTGCTGAACCACGAGCCCCTGTGCACGGCACGATGCTTCCTCGGCCCCAGCACGGCGCCAGGCTGGGCAATGCAAATCCCAGCCCGGGGAGAGCCCAGCATGGCACAGGTTTACACGCAGCACCCGTCACTTGTTGAACACCTTGTTTTCCCTTTGCACACTTTTATGGAAATTTAACTACAAAGCGTTCCTTCAAACTACTCCCCAATGTGCAAATATAGCTTTAAATGACTTCTCTAGGAAAGAATCCTCACTATTTTATACAAATTGTCTTGCATGTTTATTACACAGAATCACGATCCAGAAATAAGGGGATTCATCCCATGCCTATTCATAACACTGCTCTCCCTTATGCATTACGAGCTGGAACATACTCCAGGCCCCCTTGCATGATGAATGATGCCTACTTTGGGCTTTGCTTTCAGCCTGCTCTGATTTGCTTATTTATGGAGCCTCTGTGGCAGCAGCACTGGCGGGAACCCTTCTTGCCCCGTTTTAGCTCTTAAGCTTCATCCCCTCCAGTCAAGCCTGCCATAGGAAGAATATAAAAAGTAATTTCTGTTGTGCTCCCATCACCTGGCAAAAGCAGAGCATTGACTGAGCCCCTCCTGCCCTGCAGAGCTTTTGTGTTCCTTGCTCTGAAGTTTGTTAATTATTACTGAGGAGAGCGTGCCAACCTGCCCCAAGCCTGCCACGCTAAAACAAAAGCACACAGACTGAGCAAAGCCAATAGCATGAAGTGGCTTTAAATTGAAGATGCTCAGATGCATTCCTTCACAGCAATCAAGCAGCATTGCTAAAGCACATTGCACAACACAAACAACACGTCTTCCACTACTTGTGCCTGCTCCCACCGTGCTATTTTTCACCACTACTCTCCAAAACAAAACTCTACAAGCATCTCCAGGGTGCAAATAAGGCACAGACCAGAATCATTAATCCTGGTACATCTCACATTTCCAGAACCACTTTGCAAAAACATTTTTAAAAGAACAGTATTAAGTGATAAAGCCCAGGAGAGAGAAATTACAATGTGCACCTGCAGCCCATTTCAGTGCACGCAAGCCCAGCAGTTCCTGCTGAGGAAGCCCCATGTGTCTTGTGCACTTGTAGGCAGGAGCACCTTCAGCAGCACAGCCTGGAGGGCAGGGAGCTGCTGCTGCACTCAGAGCTGGGCTGTGTGCCCCGCAGTGCTTCCCAGGGCAAAGCCTTCCTCCCACAGAGGAGGAGGAGGAACATTGGTGGGATGGTGACATGGAGGGCAGCAGGGCTGCAGCTCCCTGCTCAACCAACACTCATCAGTCACCTGGGTATCCCCAACATGCAGCAACAACCCCATGGGGACCCAAGAGGAAACCACCATCAGTCTTGGAGAGAATGGCATCTTGGGAAGGCAATGCAGAAGTGCTGAATGCGCCAGAGATTGCTTAATTCACAGGGAAATTAAAAACAAAACAAAACTCTCAAAGCTTTGCAATCTCTTCCAGGAAATATTTTAGTTGGTTATGAAGAACCAAAAAAAAATAAGGAAGATTTCAGCAGCTGCAGAAGCAGCAGGTGAGGCAGGAGATCTCAAGCCCCCAGAGACAAACCCTGGAGGAACCAGCTGCTGCTACAGCAGAGAGAGAAGGAGCTGTTGAAGGACAGCAGCAAAAACCAAACTGAGTCAAAAACATCTTTGCTGGGGAATGAAAGATTAAAGCTGTAGCAGCAACTGGTTGGGTACAAGCTTTGGGGCAAAGTTGCCTTTCCTTGCCTGCTAATTGTTATGCCTTCCAAAGATCTCAAATAAGTTATGTTCAACAAACTGCTATTTAATTACCAGAGTAGAATCCTGTTAATTAGCTTGCCCCAGAAGGCAGCCCTTCATCCCCGTTAAGTGAAATTCCCAACTAATCCCCGCAGTCGTGCCACAGCCTGGGGAGCCGCAGAGCATGCCGTGCGCTTGGAGCCAGCCCGGGAAGCTGCAAAGCAGCGCAGAGGTGTCACACTGGGAGCGCAAGGGAGGAAAGTGCAGCCACCACAAAAATTCTACAAAGTTTGTAAATGCAATGCTTGCAAAATTCCAAAGTGTAGTTTCTCTTGTTCCTGAAAATTTGTATTACACATTTTGATCCAAACCCAGCTTCAGATTGTAGCATATAGACTGAGTTTTAGTCAGATAACCATCAAACTAGCTATTAAGTAAAAATAACAATTATCAATTTTAAGCCATACAGAAAAGTGCCTTAGTTTCATGTATTAGGATACAGATTTAGAATAATGAAAAACTGACAAGTTTTTAACACGGACTTGGTGGTGAATAGACAGCTATCCTGTCCTATGGCTAGGATAAGATCTCAATCTCTATCCTGTGTTCAAGCTGAGAAGTCTTTCACAAAGAAGTGGCACACAAGGCAACTACAAGAAAATCCATTTCCTTCATCATGATGAATAAGGTAATGTCTTCAGTTAGCAAGTCGCAGTGATGCCACCAACCAGCGGACACAGCACCGCTGTGACCATGGGGAGCTGCTCCCACGGAACGAACCTGGGCAGACGCAGGGTGCTCCGGCGTGCTGCCACGGGCACAAGCAAGGGAAGGTGAGGGGCAAGTAATTCCCCATCAGTATTCCAGTCCTGTTGCCTCTAATGACAGGAAAGTATTTCAAGTGAGAGATCTTGTTCATCGAGCTGTTGAAAAATGTTTTTTCCTGAAAGTTTTCTTCCCCTCGCTTCTCTGAGGTCACTTTTTGACTGTATAAGGGTATGCCTGCAGGCTGTTTGTATACAACAAACCTGCAAATACCTGGCAGGACTTCACTGGCAAGGGGTGTCCTGAGCCTTCCCCTACCCCTTCTCTGGAAAAGGTTACCCCACGTCCCACTAATTACCCATGGAAATGAGGGCCTTCAAGTGTGCACTCACACTAAAACCCATTCAGTAAAAATTGTGGTAACTGAAGTTCTACTCAATGCTGCAACAACGAGTTTGTTTCACCTTGGAGGTAAGCACCTGCTTGCATTCTCTTATTTATTCTTTGATCAGTGTGAACTGTAAAATGTCAAATGAACTAGCAATAGTCTATGTTTTTTATTCTGAAACCTCAATCTAACTGCAACTCAAAAACACGTTGAGTACTAACTGAATATATACAAGAGATACTACTAATGGACTTTAGGCCTCCTTTCCGATTTAACAACAAAACAATCCATTTAAAAATATTTTTACCTACAAACAGAAGCTTGGACAGCTTCTAAGAGAAGTCTTACTGAAAAATATACAGGTTTAAAAAAGCAGATTCAGTTTATTTTCATCTCAGAAAGCAATCACAGAAGACATTTGATCTTAGAAAATTTGTTTAATTAATAATGCTCATTAACTGCACAGTTTTAATTCATAAATACAAAGTTGTAAAAAACCTCTCGTGTGCAATCCTTATTTTTAAATTTGATTCTAATGGCTGCTGCTTCTTAGCACACTAAACATGTGGAAATCAGTGCAATTTGAACAGCTGCCAAACAAGAACTCTTACCAATGAAGTAATGCTGAGTGGAGTACATGTTCTTCTCTATACCGCAGCTTCTTCTTGCAAAAGGAACTAAATTCATCTTTGGTAGTATAGTAAAGCAAACCAACACCTCAGATAATTAATATAGACAAACATTTAAAGATTAACACTGTTAATGTTCACATTCATGCTGTAAAACAAAATCAATTTCTCTTCTGTAAATTAAAAAAAAAACTAAGGAGCCATGATAGATTAAAAACTATGCGTGGTGGCATTTCTTCCTTTGCACTGAAGTCAACAGCAATTCTGATCTGACCCTTTGTGGGTGCAGGCCCTAAAATAATCACAGAAGTGTGAGAGATGGATCCAGTTAGTCAAATGCATTAGAAATGATTCATGACTTTCCCCCCAATAATGTACAGAAAAATATCATACACTAAAAAAAATTATAGACACCATCCCTTCTTAAATAGGAGGTGTGGAGTTTGCAGGGATCACTGCTGTAAGATCTCTCAATTCTAGCCTGAACAAGGGTTCTTTTGAAGTCACCACACTTTAAACACTCGTTAACATTATCTCACAGAGGCTTAGTTCCAATATAGACATCTCTTTAGTTGCTCATTCAGTGAATACTTTATTTACTTTTACAGTATGTGTGCCGTTGTCACTGCAAGACCAGATTACATAGTCCATTAGGATAATGCAGTGCAATTCCTTTATCTCTCAGGACAAAGACAGCAAGTAAATCTTAGCATGATAGGAATGTCTCAAAATGAAAATTGAAAACACATTTCACCAAGCCAGTATTCCTCTATGTACAGCACATCTAGAGAAAGCAGCATACCATGTTTGTGCACATTTGCATTTAACTAAGTACAGTACAGAAAAAAACCAAAGCGTTCTGTCTTAATGAAATAGGAATAAATATGATCTGATTGAAAAAAAAAAAGTGGCCAAAATATTTTTTTTAAAGAAACAATGAAGAATTGAAAACGCAACCAAACAAAAAGTATTGAATGGCATATTTAGCAGTCAGGACAACCATGTTTCCTCATTTTCAGTAGCAATAGCCCAATCTGAAGTGTTAGAAACTCAAAAGGGCCACTGCATGTAGTGGTTCTGCAGGGCTTCCAGCCATCCTTCTCCTTGTTCAGACCACCTCAAAACACTAAGTGTCAAGTGTAAGACTGCACTTAACGTTTTCCACGTCGGCCTTCAAAAGCATGGTGCTCTCTGTGTGCTAAGGGAGAGAGAAAGGGAAAAAAGAACAAAAACTTTGTCAAGGAGTTGAAAAGATGAAGAGAGAAGACAGTGATGTACAAGCAGTCTAGGAAGACACAACGTGCCAAGGAGTGATCTTTGGGAATATACTATTCTGATAATACATTTATATAGAGTCTAAAGAAAGAGAGATCCCTGAAAATCCTGGTTGTAACCGGTTCCACTAAATCAATACCCACATTAAAAAGCATGCAGTCTTGAGAGAGATCAAGATATGTCTCACTAACTCTAGGAATCGTGTATATTAAGCATGAAACCAAATATATTGTAAAATTAAATCTAAAATATTCTGTGCTTTGAATGGTAGCTAACTCACATTGAAGGCACAAAACCATCTAATTCTGAAGTAAAAATTTCAATGCAATGAGAGATGCTTGTTTCTAAATTGTTAACGAGGAACCAGAGAGGTTATTCCCACGGAAATATCCTACCAGCATCTCATTTCTGTAACAAAGGTGGAACTTAACTAGTAGAAAATACTTACGTTTATAGAACACCGCTTTAAAAGAGGTGTGTGGCAGAAGTTGATATATCTTTTCTAAAACTTTTGCTTCACTTGCTAAGGAAGCATTCCCATTCCAGACTTGTACAACATCCTCACGGTCACGAACACTGACGCTAACCCCTATTACTTCATCATCTGCATAGAAGAGGAAGCATCATTAAAAAAATACTTTAAAAGTGAGACACATCTAATTAAATACTTATGTGTTGTGAAAGTGCCCGGAAGTTGAACAAACCGAAGCAAGGAAAGAGCAGTCTCCAGTGCAGAGAATACAAGTGTTCAAACCAGACAAAATAGTTACCAGAAAGAAACAAACACTGTATTTATAGAAACTACTGTAAATATTACCTCATAATGGTTTTAATGAAGTGCCGTAAGATCATTCATCTTTATTAACACTTATCCTTGACTAGGAGGGAATCTTGTGATTCCCTTCAGTATGTTTATTAATATAAACTACTAACTACAAGCAAAGCAAGCAAAATTCTGCAGGGCCGGGGGGTAGGGGGTGAAGGGGGGGGAGTTAATTAGCTGTATTGTATTTTTCCTTAGAAACCGTATTCTTCTCCTTTGTGATAAAGCAGTGAAGGAACACTTCTTAACTGGCTATTCAGTATGTTTATAACAGCCAATTTAATCTGATATTTGTGTTTAGGGGAGAAGTAAACATGGTCACAAGAAATGATGCAGAAGTGTCACATTAAACTGAAGAGCTAGCTTTGTAACCAGTGCCCACAATTCCTTCCCTCCAGACTGACAAGCACGCCATTCGCATCACCCAGAAAGAAGAGCCAGCTCTGTAACTCAACCCGATCGCACGAGATGGTCACGGGCTCGTGCTTGCTGCCCGCGACTGAGCAGCAGCACTTGACGATGCATCTTAAGCATGCTAGTATTCCCAGTGCCTTCCTGGAGTCCATTTCCAAATGAAACGTGCAAGCACAGAGGAGACATTTATTCTGAAAGTGATTTTGTTAAATTATTACATCTGAACAAAGCCATGTAGGAGCTTCTGGATAATTAATGTCTGTTTTCCAGTAAGCCAGCAAGGTATTTCAAGAATTTTACGTAAATTAAATCACACTAAAGATTACTTTGACCTAAGCAATGCTTTTAAGTGATAATGAAAATATCACCTTTGGCTAGAGTGCTAAGCTGGGGTTCAGGAGACCCAGGTTTTCATTATTGCCCTGTTACAAGTTTTAGCATCACCATAGGCAAACCACACAGCTTCTCTGTGCTTCAGGTCTGCACTGGTGCTTCCCCCAGCAACCCATAACCAGAAGAGACCACAATGGCTAACAGGGGCACCCATCCAATCTAGTTGCTTCCAACTGTGACAGTACAATCTAGTATAGAAATGTAATTTGGGGTTCCAGATTGTGGTCTTGTAAAATTTAATATTAATCATTTAAATGCTGGCTAAGAGATAGATGTTTAAAACCTTGACAACCTGCTGGCTTCCCAGAAACACAGGCTGTTGAGCTGGAGTCTAGAGGTAGCTCTGTGCTGAAACAGCCAGAATACCTCATCCTCCTCTTCCTGAGGGTAGGTATGGACACGATAGCTGAAATCGCTTTTAAAAGTTACCTGCTGCACAACAATCTGTGAACTGCTCTCCAATAGTTGCTAGCAGGAGCTCTTTCCAGACTGCTGCCTAAGAAAAAGAAAAACATTACTTTTGCCTTACTATCTCTTAATTTAAAAATGTTAGGTTTGCTAGCTTGGCTTTAAGTACATTCTCTTCCTGAGGTTGTCTAAACAAACAAAAAAAAACCAACTAACCAAAAACAAACAAACAAAAAAGAGTATTTGTTGCAAGTACATGCTGAGTTATATACTTTCTTCAATACAGTTGGAGCAAGAATTTAGACCCTGGAAATAAATACTGTTACACAGAATTGTTATAAGATATATTTTTAATATTTATCTATAAATTTACTTTCTCTAGGTCTGTGACCATGACTCATCCTGAATGCACTAATTAATGTACAACATGAAAGTAAAATTCTCCCAAGAATTTCCCATGATAAAAGACAATAAGGCTCTACTTGTGATCATTTATTTCTATGGAAAAGAATTTACTATCCCTGTTAAGAAAAGTACCAGAAAACCCTACCAGTAAATTAAATTTATATTTAAACATTATGATTTGCCTTAACTATGAAGTAAGCCTGCCTTTCAGCATATTCAAATGCTCACTAGAGAGTAAAGCGGGGTGGGGGGGAATTATCTGCCAGTTTTCTTTGGCTCTGTTAGACCAACTGCACTGTCATTTGCTTTTCACATTTGTTATCACCTAAGCAGAAGACCACACAAAACTCTGAATGCCTCTGTACTAACACATTCAGTAAGGTGCTCCAAGGTGTGCTTTTACAGGGACAGAATATAGATGTTGATGTATTCTACAATATGTATATATTATATATATATATATACATACACACACACACCCCCCATGACTTTTTTACATACACTGCTTTTAAATAATATCATTTCTGCTATTGGAAATTAACTTTATTTTAGTACTATTAAAAAGAAATAGCAATTAAATGCACCAAGGTTAAAACAAAAAGCAAGCAGCTATGAAGATGACAAACCAATAAACTGCTTTAATGGAGTTTCCAAGCACTCCTAAGCCATCTTCAGGAATACAAAGGACCAGACATTTCTGTGACTCATTACCACCTCATCCTATACACAATATAAAGTTATGATATGGGAAGAATTGTTGCAATGCCTCATGAGGCAGTCTGAAGATGTCTGCATGACAGCCTGTGAGATGATGTCCTTGCCTGCCAGTGACCAGTCCATACATTAATGAGAGATGACCATGCACACTCATTACCAGGCGCAGTGCTCACTACTGTGAGTTGTCCTAATGGCCTCATGGGTAGGAAGCACTTCATCCTGTAGTAAGCAGTTGCAGGATCAGGCTTATAAGGATCTAAAAAGTATTAGTTTTCATATTAAAAACTGGCATACAGAAGTGTCACTGTACACATGCAACAACATTTAAGTGTCAGTATTTTGTCAGTTTTTCATACCACTTGAAAGACTGATATCTTTAGAAAAAAAAAAAAGCTACATTTCCCTCCTTCCACACCCTCTCCAAGCATTGCTCTAGCTTATTAATCTTCCAGTGAGGGCTATACAAGATGGTGGTTCTTGGCCAAGAAGATGCCGTCTGGATGTGCGATGATTACAAGCACGAAGCCAAAACCAAGAAACAGGCATAAAATATTATTTATGCTATTTACAAAAGTACTAAAAGCTGACTCAGGTTCATCTTCAATTAAACCTTTCAGATGTGACCAGGGACATGTGGTACTTAATTTGAGATATCAGAAAGTATCCTCATATCAAAAAGTGGTGATCATTCAGCCTCTGGAAAACAGGGCTTCTTTGGGGTCCCCAAATTCACCATCCAATAATGCGGGCTCCCAAAACCACTTGTCACTTCTGACAACTTTCACACCTTGGATTATAATAGGGAAAAGAAAATTTCAGAGTCTTGTGATCACTTGGGATTGGAGGGAGGAAAGCTGCAATTCACATATGGAAAAAAGCCCACAGGCAAAACCAATTAGCTTTTGGCTGGAGTTTCAAGTACCATCTTTCAGCATTTAATGCCTTCTGCGAGGCTGTCACATTTCTCTTACAGTTCACATTTAACATTGAAAGGCCTGATCCAGACCCCACTAGCATACAAATAACACATGTGAAGAGGCCAGACCTCTCCACTGTGACAGGTCACAGGAAAAGTCACTTGCATGCATTTGACAGCACTGCAACACAGCACACAGAAAATCATTTGTTTCAGCAGGGCTAGAACAGCAACATGCCTGTACATATTTTATCTTCTGTGTTTCTAAATTCCAAAAAGAGAAAACCAAAAAGCACTACAGTTTCACAAGACGTACACAAGGTGATCCACAACTCACTCCTGCCAAAGGCAGTGATCCCACTGTTCTTCTCTCCTTTACTTCATATACTGATCAAAAACTCTCCTAGCTACACAACACAAATTAAGTTTAAAAAAAAAAAAAGCTTTTTCTGACATCATAGTCTATTAAACTGGCTCACAAAACAGTCTGATGAGCACCAAAGCCATCACAAGAGGGATCAGGAGAAGAGAATGAGAAACATCTTCCCCCTTCCAGTGGAAGAAAGGCACCAGATGGGACCTGCTACACACAGACAAAGCCTCAGTCTTCATCTGGCCAGAGAAAGGCACAGTGTCCTCCCTCCCACACATAGGTGCATGCAAGCAGTGCCAAGCACAAGTAGTCCTCCTGAGTTTGACACAGAGCTTGGGAGTATTTGGCACTTAGTGAAACTCTGGCAGTCATGCTGAACCACGTGCGTGGACTTTTGAAGAGCATTATTGAGGTTCTGGCTATAGTATTATCAGGAAGAGATTTTCATATTTTGCTTTGCATACCTGTAAGCAAACTGAGTCTTGAGAACAAAGGTGGTAATAAAATACTGTTTGCCAATGGAAGTGGAATACATTGCTCCAGCTTTCATTTGATTTATAAGACATTGACAAATGTGATCAAAAGCAAGACATACTGAATTATCTGAAAAGAAACTTTTGCTCACTGTCTTAAAGAAAAAGGTTATATACTTTAAAATGGTGTTTGGTTGTTGTATTGGGTGATGTCAAAACTAGAAAGTTTTCCAACAACTTTATTGCATGGAATTTAAAGCAACCCCCTTACTAAAAAGATTCTAAGTAAAGAGTCAGTATTACATACCGTACTTTCTTTAGGGACCTTCATTTTCCATATACCTCCTTTGGCATTGCTTTCCTCTTCCCTGGTTATGGGAAATAGATCAGTAAAATAAGCATTCAAATCCACATCTAGATAAACCTATGTTTGGGGGTTAATTTTCCCAGAAAAATCCCATTTGACATGCAATTACTAACTCTGGGTAGCATGACTCAAGTTATGACTTCTGACATCAGACATAATTCTTTCATTGTTCATATGAACTGTATCTGTCAACACCTAATCCCTCTCCTAAGTTTTGTGTGTTGGAAAATATATACATTTTCCCTGACTACAGACTAGCTTTGAAGTGGCTGCACACTATACGGGAACAAGCCACAAAGCAATTTTGTGTTTTACTATGGTAACCTTTTATTTTGGAAAAACTCTAGCACATTTTCACAGAAGCAGCTTATTACTCTCAAGTTTACCCACTTTAATAAAAAAAAAGCGAGCATACTTCATTTCAGTTTTGTGACAACTAGAAATTAATTGCCTTTATTTAAGAAGACTGAAGCTGTCTGGGGTCAGGACAGACACAACCACTGAACCGCCTTTTAATGACAAAGGCACAATATAGAAACTGCTGAACTTTTCAAGTTTATTCTGTCACAATTCTTTCTATAAAAATTTAAATTAGGGCTTCTAGTTTCCTGTTAAGACTCTGTAAAAGCAAAGTTAAACTTTAAGACAGAACCTAAAATTCACTTTTGGAGTAGCTAAAGCCATTGTGAAAGCCAGAGATTCCCCAGGTCAGTGATCTCCCATTAATCCACACAAACACCTGTGAGAGGAGAGAAACCTTTGCAAGTCCCCAGTTCATACTTCTGAATTTGTTTTTCCTCCTAAAAACAATGCTGCAATCAGCCAGTGCACTGTAACTGCAAGCTGAGAAAAGTTTCTCTACAGTAATTACTGTTAAGCCAGTGGGTTACTGATGGTGTCAGCCTCTTGCAATCCCTTTCCTAAAAGGCAGCACATACCTTTACTTTGACAGTCTTAAAACAGATGTATCATTTTCAGGAAAGGCCTCTGCATTTCACACCTCTAATAGTGACTTATCAAACCAAAACTAAAACTAGAAGAAAAAACAAAGCGTTCTCACTCATCCTTACGAAGTCATCAAGTAACTGCACACACTGGCCCAACTGATTTATACAGACACCAACATTTCCTTCAAACCCAATTTAGCTATTCTGACCAGTCATGGTATTTTTAGAAAAGTAACATAGATCTTCGGATGCATTTCACTTTAGAGAAGTATTTGCTTCTTCGGTAGATTAGGACAGAAACCTCCTGTAGTAGCTCAACATCCAGTTAGAGATATTATGATCCAGTTAGGGAACTCTAATCCAATTACAATCTAGTGCAAATGATGTCAAAAGGATCAAATCTTTTCAGTAAATGTTTAAGATAATTAAGATGTGAAGGAACTGGATCAGGAAGAAGGTATGCTAAACTCAATTTCTGAAAGGAAAACATCAATGATTTATACTTTATTTCATTACTATCCCACAGTCAAGTAGGAATTTACTGCGATGTATCACTTCATAATGCCCTTAGTTTTAATCCAAGCCTATACGCACATTTTTATGCATACACCATACTTTTGTATATGTGAAGAACAGTTAGGGACACACCAGTTATCTGCATCATTATTACACTAGCTCCAGTGCAAAGAAAAATCTGCAAGGTAATAGTGTTTTCAAATACAAGTAACATTCTGTGTATTCTTGAACTGGATTTTAAAGGCACATTTTAATTTCTTAATTGTTAATTTACTATTTAATTTCTGACATTTATGTTCAAAGGTGGACAATTAAATTACAGCCTGCATTTTTAATAACGATTCTCTTTAGTAGAAGTCACTTTTAAGCTGAACATAACCCCTGGGATATTTTTTGTAGGTCTCAAATTCAGGCACTTGCGGGCAACAGAAAGACGACACTCGCGGCCCACAGCCGCCTCCTTTCACCACCTCAGTTTTTTTCACTGCCAACCCCAAAAATGTCTAATAACACACTTACCAAAGCGGCCGTCTTTCTCCCCGCATTAAATGGTAACTACATCTCAGGGGCAAACTTGTCACAGGAGGAATGTTGTTGTAGACACTCCAGAAATTCTTTATGAAACAAACAAACAAAAAATACTAGTTGTGTTAACACAAGAGAACACAGTTCATGCAAATTTACCTCCTTGGTCATTTTCCCTAAAACCATTACATATCTTACTCCTAGAGACCTACCACCTTCTATGTTATAATAAAATGAAACATACTGCATTTTAGCCAGTCAATGTACTGCAATTTCACTTTTTTTTGGGGTGGGGGGGGTGGGCAGTCCTGCACAAGTTGGAGGTAGAAAGAAGGGTACCAGTTGGACTGCAGGGAAATTCACAAGAGGTTGGATTCCTCACGTTCAGTGCACTGGTTTTGAAAAATGAGCTTCTATAAATCTACCAAACATCTATCAGCAACTCCAAATGACTGTACTACAGTCATGTCAATGTGTAGAACATACATTTTATAGTTATTTAACAGTCATTTCACTTCCACATACTTTAGGGCCAAAGTCTGTAGGAATATAGAGAAAAAATATTCACAGTTACACTGAGATATGTCAGAACAAACCAGTACATTAAATTGTCTCAATGTACTAAACATACTTACATAGAATCTCCACCTTGTGTCACTTAGAACTAGTCTAAAACTTCACTGGGATCATCTTGAACTACAAAAAACAAGCAATAGTTCTGTTGAACTAAATGCCTAACTAGCAGTCCAACTACTCTGCCTAGATCACAATAAGAAGTTTCATGAGGCAAAGAACTGGAGATGCACACGTTAGTACAGGAATGGGGGAGAAATGACAAGATCCAGGATCCATCAGATTACTTCCCAGCTTTTCTGCCAGTAAAAGTGGCAGCTGTCACGTGTTTGGGGTGGATAAAAGGCACCTAGAAGTGGTGGTGAGCAACAGGAAGAGATGACTGAAGAGATCCTGACTCCCTTTCTTCTTTATCCAACAGCTGGGATGAAGAAAGGACTTTAAAGACTTGTGTTGCATCAACGTGTAGTGATGCAACAGTAAGCATTAGTACAACTAATTAAGTATTAGATGAACTAATACTTAATCATTAGCACAACTTTAGAAACAAAGATTGCAACATTATGTGATAAGATTTTGTAGCCCTTGGCAATTCTATCTACAAGCCATTACCATTATCCAGTCACTAGAAAAGAAAGAAAACTTAAAAATATAAAAATGGGTATGAAAAATCTGTGAGCAATAGGAACATCGATGCTGAGGTCTGTCACCTCGCAATGCCGCACCTCTCACCGATGGACATGGAAAACCAGGCACAAACAGCCGCTCCCGCGGGAGAGCTGACACCAAGCGCTCGCTTCAGCTTTCCTCTCGTGCCCACCTGGTTGTGTGCCCAGGCCCCATGGCCACCAGCCAAAGCGCAGGGAGCAGGGTTGGCAGATGCGGGGACATTTGAGCACTCTTGTGTCCGCATTTAACTCAGCCCGGACGCTTTTGGATTTCAGACGTCCTTCAGGCAGCGCAGTGAGCATTCCTCATTGACTGCCTACTTCCAGTGAAGTACAGTGACAGAGCCAGTGAAGATTTTGGTTTTGCTCCCTCAAGGAAGGTCATACCATGTATATGATAGTACAGTAAGAAACATTACGGGCCATGCCGATAGCTTCTGAGAACCTCATCCAGATAAAGAGTCTTCCCAGAGGACCTGGAGGGGTTCTTTGTATGTTCAACCCCAAATCCATGAGAAGAAAACCTTAAATTTTTCAAACAATAAAGCCCAATAATTTTATGAATACAGGCTGGATTCAGAGTGGGGAAAATGGATATCACCAGATACCGCGTGCACTGCTTTCTGATCTTAAGCTGCCCTTTTTTCAACAGTCTAAACAAGAACCAGTGTAGCCAGTTTTGAAACAAACTCTCTTGCAAGTTAAAGTTGACGGCACCAGTGGCATTTTGCTGCACAGCTGACACAGCCCCCTGCTAACACGGGCAGGTGAGCGGGAACCTCTCACGGGGTCTGCAAAGAGCTTCTGTGCCTCATGCCAAAGTACTGATAACCACTGATATCCTCGTCTCCAGCGAACACCTACAGCCAGTTTGCCTCCTAGGCCTATCTGCTGGGAAGAAACATCTCACACAGGTGACACAGACATTAATGAGAAAGCCTGACTGAAAGCTTCAGCAGATCACTACAGCTGGGCTCTTCAACAAGAAGGTTTTGGCATCACCTTAGAATTTCAGAGGCTTAGGGAACTGAAGTCAGCTTACCATTATGGTAAGACAAATATTAATCCTGTATATGTCATGCTAACTCTGGTATTAAAAAAGAAATGTAATTTACTTGCAAGAGATGCCCACTAATTGGCACTGGCAGATGACAGACATGCAGAATTTCTCAATGCTGCATGATGTAAAAGCATTGTGATGCAAGTCAGTTTGGTAGTTTTTTTGTTTTAAAGAAAAATTCATGCTCAAGGGTAGAAAGAAGAAAAATAACCACAGGCTGTAATATTTAGTCTTCACGTAAGGATTTTCTGTATTAAAACTTAGAGAAACGTCAGAAAAAATACTTGAAATACATCAAGCATTACAACATAGCACAGGCACAAGTGGAAGCTCTGGAAAGTTTAAGAGTGGGTGTGCCTGATCAAGCCAATATACTTCCCCCTCTTCTGGTCTGGAAAGCCAAGTGAAATTCAAACAATGACTAAGTAATACCACACATCACAATAATACTTACATTTCCTACCACAGGTAAGCAAAGCCATGAGTGTGACTCATCCATATGGGTGTTAATGCAACATCACACCTTAAATTTCCTTTTCCTTGTGTAGCAATTGCTACAGCAAAGCTAACCTTACCTGCACTGTTTGTACTGTATAAATCTTCTTCAAGTTTGAGGCACATTCAGCTGCTGTAGTACCAGGTAGTGACCTTGGAAAAAAAACAAAGTAAAGATTAATAAAAGTATGTATTTTAACAAGGGGGAAGAAGAGAGAAGGGAGACTGATAGGGAGAAGCGAATCACGAGTGTGAAGTTGAAATATCCACGTCAAAAGTTACACAGTAAATTCCAATTCTAATTAGCATTAATCATTTAAAGATAGGAGCCCCATTGTTTTTACACTTTTGAGTAAATTGGGATTTGCCAGGTAAACTGGGATTTTAGAATAGATCTGAATGGAATAGAGCGGTTCAATTGGAAGGGACCCACAAAGATCAAGTCCAGCTGCTGTTTTAAGAAATTATTTTTGATTAAGCAGGAAAATTAAGATTTTAAACCGAAAATATCAGCGCTCCTTCTAATTGCCGCCCCACGCTTTCCAGCTGCTAGACATCAAAAAAAAAAAAAAGTTCTTCAGTCCGAATCCTCGGTCCCTCCGCAAACAGCCGCAAGCTCACCCCCCCGCCTTCCGCGGACCCGCGTTTAACGCGGCCCCGAACCCCCCCGCCCGCTGCCAGCCCCCCGCGGGGGCGCGGGAGCCGAGCAGCCCGGCGCGGGCCGCAGCGCGCCGCTAGGTGGCAGCGGGCCCCAGCCGCCGCCCGCCCGCCCGGGCTCCCCCAGCCCTCCGCTGAGGGAAAGCCAGCAGGGTGCGGGCACGCCTGTAAGTTATTGGGGTATATAAGCTCACTTCCCCTCCCCAAAGTCAGGGTTTTGTGGGAGGCGCGTATGGGCCGTTGGGAATACAAAGTCCCAAAGGACACCTGTCGTTGTTGGTGCTGACCCACCTAACACATCCATGCAGGAAATCTGGAATTTCAGGCAGTTCTTCCACCAGCAGCAGCTACTCCTTCAAGCCTTGCCTGCTGCTGGCACTCCCCAGAAAGCCAAGAGGTCCTTGGGCTGGTTTAACTCCCAGAGCTCAGGGCTACGCCGCTGTACACCAGAGATGGGGTTAGCTTCTCCGGGTCACCCTCATACCGACTGCTCCCCAGTCCCCAACCCAACCCGAGCTGCTTCCTTAAGGCACACGCAGCACTGACAGCACCGTGCCATTTACAACCTTCCTCCCATCTCT
The DNA here is from genome assembly GCA_013399115.1 of Anseranas semipalmata. Classification (NCBI taxonomy): domain Eukaryota; kingdom Metazoa; phylum Chordata; class Aves; order Anseriformes; family Anseranatidae; genus Anseranas; species Anseranas semipalmata. Next base: position 39,084 of record VXAA01000779.1, read on the forward strand.
CGGGTGCGTACAATGCAGGACGGCACATCCACCACGTCCCCAGATGTCACTTGCTCCATCACTGCCCATCTGACAACTCCCAGCACGCATCCCACAGGGACTGTTTGGGGGGAACGAGGTCAAAATTTCCAGGGCTCATTCAAATTGTTTGAACTAGAAGTATTTTCCTCCTCAGAAGCTGATGTAGGATTTCTAAAGCAGAACGAAGATCACAAAGCAACCTCCCATTGCACAGGAAACACGAAATTCAGATGACTGAACCTGGAAACAGAAGCAACAGGGCAGATACAGCAGAGGGAAACAGCTGTTGCTCAGGTACCTGCTGCAGAAAGACCTAGGGATAAGGGCAAACCAGACCTCAGTAATCCTCCTGTCTCTGTGGCTGCTTGTCCCGATACATCTGATCAGCATGGAAAACACTAAAACAACTCAGTTGTTACAGATATAATCCAGGCTCTGGGGCAAAAAAAGGGATATCCACACAGAAGGAATGAAGTAATTGAACAAGCAAAACTGCTGAAACAGCACCAGATCTTCAAAACTTTAATACTGGCCCCCAGGTTTCTTTGTGGGCTCGTATCAAAGCAAATGATTTCAAAACACACACAAAATCAGCACAGAAACCCCTCCCAACTTTTCCAGCATAGGACAGACTAGCTAATAATCACTGGATACAAGACTACATTGCCATGAGGCACTTGACAAGAAAATAGTGCATCTCACACCTGAATTTCAGTAATTAATTTAACTAGAGGTTATAAAGAACAGACAAGATATCGATATAGTTCAGGTGGTCCTGTGGTTCATGAACTATGAAAACTCCCACGGAAATACTTATAATGTGAAAACAACAACAAGCAAAGCTTTCACCAATGTTCTCAAAATGAATTATTATAGTGACTGGTGACCTCTTTGCGCTCTGCAGTCACCACTAAAGAGCAAAAAGTGAAATCCATGGTATTTAACAAAACCAAAGTCAGTCAGACAGCTTTCAAACACACAGAACATCCAACCTAAATGATTCTGTGAAAACAATAGAAGTAATAAGTTAAAGGAGAGGGGAAACTCAGCAGGGGGTTTAACCCTGGCAATGAGGAATAGTGGATTTGCAAACTATCACTTACTTTCTCCTCGTTGCTGACCAGAAGTAGCACATCTCAAATGCTTTGTTTCATATATTATAGACCTTAAATGGGCAAAACCTGAGAAAATTTTGCTTCTTCACGTTTCATACCACTGTCCAAGAAACTACTTCTCTCATCTACTACTGCCAGTTTGCCAACTTCAGATCACCAATACCTATGCAGTTAAGTTTGCTGTACTGCATGTTCTCTGCACGTTCACACTGATACTGCTCCTGAGATGCTGCCATGGTAAGGTCTGTTCAAATGAAAGAAAAATCTATGCTGTAATGACAGCTTTCAAAGGTTATCTAGATAATCATAGTAGCCACATAGCTATTTTAATGCCATTTTAAAGATCAGCTAAGAATGAAAGACAGAATATTCCACTCTGAGGTCATAAAATGGTTCATTTTGATAGTTGCAGATCACATAGTTTCTCTGGAAAAATGTTATCAGCTGGCAGAAAACACCAATCAACCAGCAAATTATTTGTTTTAAAAGTTAAGGTGACTGACTATTCATTTATTCTTAGTAACCTGCCTGGCAAGCACTTCATGCCCACAAGATTACACGGCATTATGTCAGCCTTTCACCCAGCTCTGAAAAGTGCCATTGATTTATGGGTATGAGCATGAACCCCCAAACCTTATTAAGAAAATACTACTGAAGGGACTGTAAATGATAAAATGACAGCATGCATCAATTTAAAAGTTTCAGGACCATTTGCTGCAGAAGTTACACCTGCACAAATTGGGTTTAACGCATGAGTATAAGGCAGAAACAGTATTTTAAGTCACAGCCAGCCAGAGAGAAGGAAAAAGCACATTTCATGCAAAATTACAGATTGCTGACAGCAATGAACTGCAGCATTTCTGTGATAGCCACCCATAAACTCAGCAGATAGCACAGATGCCGAGTGTTTTTGTGCTTTGAAACCCAGGAAATGGTGATTTTTATTTTTATTTTAACTGAGTACACAGAATAAGTTCAGATTAAATTAGCGCAAGTGGCAGATGAGTTTCCAATGAAGAAACCTGTAGATGTTCCTATTTCTGTAAATCTTCCAACAAGCACCCACAATATAAGCTAGGAGTAGTAAGATGGTTGTGTACCTTACTGAAAAACTCAGTACACATTCTACTACAAAACAGGAAGCTTCATTTAAGGGTCAGTATTTGCAGGTTATTATGGGGTTCCTCCATTTTGGATAATTTTACTGCCATCAACTATAAAATTAAGCTGATGCACCATACTTTCAAGTATTGCCACAGCGAACAATTCATTTTGAATTAACTCAACAAGCACTGCAAACCCCTATGAGCTAGAGGGAAAAGGCCCTCCCAGCTGTGTCAGAAAGCAGCAGCTGGATGCAAAAAGCTCTTTGGAGGTGGGCAAGTCAGTCCATGGGCCACCAACCCATTAATGCATATCTAGATTCCCCACGGAGCCTGCACACGAAATATTCAGCAGTGCTCCTGGTCCACCTGCTCTGTGCCCTGCATCTTCAGAATATTTATGGAAGAAGTTTCAGCGCAACTTCAGGAAGAATCAAGTTGCCTGACCAGGTCAGATCCACCCCACCCCATCTCACAGTAAACTGCAGGGGCACCAGGTAGAAGAGGAGCATGGAAACAGAAATAACATACCCAAACTGAATCCTACTGCCGGCTTGCTTAGCTACTCCTTTATTATTGCAGCATGAATAAAGAACAAGAGACACAAAGATAAATTCCATTGTTTCATCCATGAATAATCCTCCAGGTGGTTGTGTTTATGTTAATGGGATGCTGAACTGTAGCTCTTCTGTTTCCCTGCAAAGAACCAAGGATAGAAGTTTTTTCATACGTGCTCACACTGGCCTTTGTTTCCCAGTGGGAATCAATCCATGGCTTTAGCGGGTGCTTTAAAAGCTGCTGAGTACTTTTGAAGATACCACTGTCAGTACTTAGCCACAACTGGTTTTGGTACAAATAAGCAAAACATTTACTTTCAAAGCATAAACTCAAAAACATGTTGTGGTAACTAAATAAATCTGGCAATCCATCCTGAATACAGACTAAGACTGATTTCAAGCCATCAAAGCCTGTCAAAATGCATTTACCAGGTTGAACACTTTTATAATATTAACCATCATTTTCCATTGTAAGCCACCTACTCATGAGCGTTAATAGATGAAATAGACGATTCTAGACAAATAGGATTTTGCTATAAGGAAGAAGGGAAATTATTAAGTTTAGTTTCCAATATTTGATGTGTTCGGTTATAATGATTCACAATTATTATGGAAACTGCTCAGTTATCTACTAAACATTATTTATATAGATCTCATCACTATAACCTGGGGAGAGATAAACCAGCATATAGGGACATATTTATGTGAGAATGTTTTCACTGTCCTGGAGTTGTCTATAGCATTACATAAGACAACATTTATTAGCATATTCTTCCTCTCAAAGATACAGAAAAGTTGAACTATAAACACAATTACCTAAAAAGCACTGTTACAGTGAGGCAAGAAGGAAAGGCAGGCAGGCCCCAACCTGCACTGTCACGTGCGTACACACACACTTCCATTGACATGAGCGCATCTTTGACAGCGTTTATCTAGAAGTGAGACTTCTGTACTAGGCTTTGTGTGATCTGTGTTCAATTTCTGATAGCACTGATTTGTAAAGAAAGGTACTGGTGTTTTCCTTGCTGTTGACTGAAAGTGGCATGTCAGCAAAGCTGTCAGCTCAGATGCACTTAGATCTTCAAAAAGATGTCTTTTTGCAAGGACATGCAACAACTTCATCACTGCAAGCACATGCACACACTCCGGATCAAGAACTGTTACCACTGACAAAACCTCTGGCTTCTCATTGAGAGGCTGAAAAAACAGAAAGCTATTAGTACTAGCATTTTCTATTATTTTGTCAGGGAAAGGCTTACTTAGTGTAGCTTCAAACACAAAAGGGCATACAATACCAACTAGGATATTTGCATCATGCCCAGACATACACAGCAAAAAGCAAAATCAGTTTCACCATTTTTGTATTTACACAAAGATCGCATCCAGCTCTAGAATCTCAAATCCCACTAAGGGATAGTTTCAAGTGCCTAAGCTGGCTTGTTAACCATGACATCCAAGCCTCTGATGGTTACTTCACTTGACTTCTCCTTTTGCACAATCCTCATGTTGAATGCACTATACAAGATGAATATAATGACCAGTTTTCTGATCCTTGTTTTTAAATTATTATATTCAGTTTATATTCATATTATAGGCATAATCACACTGTTGTAAAAAAAAAAAAAAAAAAAAAGACTACACAGTATTGCAAAAACTAGAAACACAATCTTTCATTTAAAAGCCAGACAGCTATGCAGATACACAGAACTCTGCAGTAACCCACAGCCACACTGAGATAAGCAGGAGTGTGAGGAGCCACCAGCAGGAATCAGCTTCCCAAGGCAGTACCAAAGGCATTTGCAAGACTTGCTGAAGTTCCCCAGGCTGTGTACCATCTCCAGTGCACAGCACGCAAAGCACTACGAATAAGACATGCAGGTATGAACTCAGAAACCTGCAGAATGGACAAATAAAACAGCAGATCTAAAGCCTTGGTTTTAAAACATTTAGCACATGACCTTGAAATTTTTAACAATTTAAAAAAGAAATCTCATTTCTTTTAAGAGAAAGAAGAGTGACAGCTCCTCTGTCTTTGTGTGTGAAAAGGCTGGCCGCAAGCATTTGAAGATCATACATTGGATCTTACTTGTCAAACTGGTGAATAATATTCTCCCAAACGCTTTCATCATTCTCACTTGCCTAAAGCATATATGTGGTCATATATAAGAAAGCAATATCAGACTTAATATTTTAGACACATACCAAGAAAGAAGGCTTAGCACTTACAGGAAATGCAAATGGCCCCTGACATGTGTGAAATAATGACAATGAATCAGAACCTGGTCACAGGATTGCAGCCATGTTACACCCATGCCAAGGCATTTAGAGAAACAAGTGCTCATGTAGATGAAACAAAGGCATTTACTTCTGAGGTAGGAGATGCATCAGGGACACTATGATAAAAGTGAGGTCATTAAACCCAAGCGAATCACTTGGTAGCATGTCACTAGCCGCTATAAGAAGTGCTACTTTCTGGATATTTATCAGTGTGACTTAACAAAAAGATACATTTTGGAGATGTTAGAATGTATGCCACGGATCTCTCTCACTATAGCATAACAGAAAGATATGTGCCTCTATATACCCATCTCAGCATCTCCTTACCCTCAAGTCTCACTTCCTCCTGTACTTCAGCCCCAAACCAGTGCAATACATAGCAGCAATCAAAATCAATACCATCTCATGACATAACATCACTGTGCCGCACTAGGTGTTACTGAAGTTAAAGATGCCTGGTTGTATTCTGTGGGAAGTTCATCCTGTACAAGCCTAAGCAACAATCCCAGCAGCAAATCTGTGTGGGTTTACCAACAAACATTACAGATGCTTCTGTGGAACTCTGTGGAGACACATGAACTTCCACACACTGCAGTAAACTAAGTTCCTGGTCATGCATTAAGAGGTATCTCTTGTGTGCTTTTTAATGGCATTTTTTTAATGTATGAAATATCTTTTTTTTTTTAATATACATACACTTTTGGTTTTATAAGGTAAGGAAGAACAATACTACCTAATTAAATACACTTAGAAGGGATCAGGAAGAGCGGAAAGAGAAAAAAAAAATCAATAGAATAACTGAATTTTAAGAGTCTAAAATGCAGTTGAACCAAGAGTTGGGGGGGGTCATGATACACCTCAGTAACTTGAAATGGATTTTAACTTCTGGCATTGATTATACAAGCTGGACATGCTCATCTCCACGTGCTCGTGTAAACAAGCACACTTTCATGGTAGCTCGCTTCAGCAGCGGTCCAAGTAGAGGCTTTTAAAAGTAACCAAACAGAAAACACAATTTAGAACCCTGAACCTGACTGCAACTAAGTCCTGAGTTCAAAGGGATGAACCAGAAGTAATTTGTGGGGTAAATTACAAGATTGGAGATCCTTTGCGTGCTTTCATCAGTTTCACACTATTTCTCTGTCACAAAATTTAAAAGCAACAAAAGAAAGGAGGAGAACTTAGCAGTTGTGTGAGAAGTCTGTTAGCTCGCAGAAAGGCTTCGAGGGGAGAGAACTTTCTTCCGGGTGAGGGGAGAGGAGAAATACACCACAAGGTAGAAAGGGGGGAATAGAGAAGATTATTAATGAGACAAAAATACACACTGGAACAAGATAAATCAACAGACCAGGATTTAAGCTTTCTGTTTCAGTTTTGAGTTCGGCACTGTTACGCACGCAGCCCGGGGGAGCTCTCCGCGACCGCTAGAGCCCGAGCCGAAACTCCAGGCGCACAAACGCGGGATGGCCAGGCGCGCAGAGCGCCCCGGCCGCACGTTTCAGCCAAGGCTTCGTAAGAGACCACTGCTGGCCCTGCGAGGCGCTCCCGCCCAGGAGCCAACGCGGGCCCCCAAGGGGTTACGGCTGCGGCCGGGTCCCGGCCAGGCCACGGCCCCTTTGCCTTCTATTTCTGTGGCTCCGAGCGTCACGTCTAAATTTAGGGTTTAAAGCAACACCGAGGTCGTTCGCATCAAGGTGCATTTGTTAAACTATAAAAGTGTTTCTGAAACTGATTTTATTAAATAGCGAGCGGAAAGCGCTATGGAGGAGGGAAAAAAAAAAAAAAGAAAAACGACCGCAAACTGGTCCCTAACATCAAAAGTTTTCCCGTACGAAAACAACACGAAACCAGCCTTGCGCTAACCAGATAAGCCGGTCAGCAGCGGCGACCTGTCCCCACCTACTGCCCCCTCCCCAAGCCCCCCCGCACGCCGCTGGGT
>VXAA01000779.1:46371-60103 GCA_013399115.1 Anseranas semipalmata
AGCGGAAAATCACGGAATATCCCGAGGTGGAAGGGACCCGCGAGGACCATCGAGTCCAACTCCACGCGGGACCACCCAAAATCCAAACCCCGTGTCTGAGAGCGTTGTCCAAATGCTCCTTGAGCTCCGGCAGGCTCGGTGCCACGACCACGGCCCTGGGCAGCCTGTTCCAGTGCCCGACCACCCTCTCGGTGAAGAACCTTTTCCTAACACCCAGCCTGACCCTCTCCTGTCACAGCTCCATGCCATTCCCTCGGGTCCTGTCGCTGTCACCAGAGAGCAGAGCTCAGCGCCTGCCCCTCTGCTCCCCTCGTGAGGAAGCTGCAGGCCCCATGAGGCCTCCCCTCGGCCTCCTCTGCTCTGGGCTGAACAACCTCACCTCACGCACTCCTCATACGTCTGGCTTCTAGACCCTTCACCATCCTCATAGCCCTCCTTCTGGACACTAATAGTTTATCTTTTTTATATTGTGGTGCCCCAAACTGTACACAGGGACCAGAGAGACACAGGGACCAGAGGGACCAACAGATGGGTTAGGGTAGGAGCAGTGGCAACAGACAGCAACAGACATGACCAGGGCCCACCCAAGCACACAGGTGGCTCCAGAAGGGGCTCTGACCCAGGCCCACTTCGTTAGAGCTTCATAGGGACCACAGCAACAAGGCATCTGGGCATGCAGAGCACCCAATACCACCGCACTGAGCTCCCTGCTGTCAGCCCCTGCTCTGCACCCACAAATGACACCAAGAACCTGGCAAGGTCTTCAGAAATGCACCTCAAAGCGATGGTGCCTCAGTCTGGCCTGGCAACCCTGAGCAGAAAACTATGTTTCTAGAAATCCAAGCTTTAGGACACAAAACTAATACATTCACAAGATGAAGGGATGAGTACCATGCAAACTGACCACAGATGGAGACAATAACAAACAACAGACCTTTACAGACTTGGGCAGGGGAATAATTTATTTGTCTTCTCATCTTGTCTACCACCTATTTAATTTACATGCTTGTTTTAAAGGGAGATGTTTCTCATAATCCAGCATGGATATGTGCTTTAAAATCTCACATTATTTTTATAATAGTATTTCTTAAATGAAGATTCTCCCCAGTGGGACTATGCACAATAGTAAAGTTAAACACCCACATAAGCGATAGCAGGATCAAAGACCATGAATCACATAGGATTCCTTGCAAACACATTTAGTACGATGAATAATTTTATATGTACTTCTTCCTAAAAGAAAAATCAATGAAGCCACACTCCTTTAAAAAATGAAATCTAACAGTAAGTAAGGGCAGAGATCACCCATAAAAAGCAGTCTGCACAGTGACAGTGAAGAAATAAAAAAAAGTTAATGATTATGTTGTGCAGATGGAAAATGCTAACTGCTTAGCCAAATTAAATAAGATTGGGAAAACCAGTTGCACCATCTCTTCAAATTTAATTTACTGCTCTTTAAATAGAAGACAAGATAATGAATGTTTGGGAGAGCTTGGAGTCTAAAATTCATTGGTATGCCCACTCCAAGCTTCCTCCCTCTGTTTTAACAGAGCCCACCAAAAATGTTACTCCTGAACAAAATACCACAATAAATGTCTGTATCTAGGCACAGCAGCCTGGGTTTTCACAGAAGAGCTGGAGAAGAAGAGAGGGTAGCAGAGTGCTGACTTCCTATGACCCTGAAGGGGCACACCTGGCCTCTGGGCCTGCCACTGACAGCCTCCACCCCTGTGGAATTTCTGGTGTCCTTCTGCTGAGGTTGCCAGTGAAGTGCTCATTTTTGGCTATGCAGCACAATCTCACTGAAAATCAGGCCAAGAACACTAGCATGTATTACAAAAGCTAATTCCTTCTGAATCCACCACCTGCCTCTGATGGGATCCACACACTTCAGTAAAAGCCTCCAGATTCCACCATCAGAGAGCTGCTCATCATTTAAAACATTATAGCTCAGGTTGAAAACAAATCGCTATGTTACAAACAACCTGAGCTGTAAGGAACAATATCAAAGTACAACCCCCACACCTCCAAGACACAGAGCGAATATCAGGCAGCAAAGCCTGTATCATTACTCCAAATGAGACATGTAAATCCTCTGTTTGTTTCTTGTTTACATCGGTAAATAGCAGGCTTCATGGTGACACGAGGTACATCGTGGGAATCTCAGATAACAGTAAATTAATCTGGTTGTGGAGGAAGGGTAATCACAGGATGCATTGAATTAGCACATACATCCCTTGCCTACAGAGATTTCTAAGAAGTCGTGACACAGAGGCGAGAACAAGTCTCCCGAGATGGATCTCACAAGGAGAAATGGTGGTGAGAACATCCTGATCCTGCTCAGCCACCCCACATTGCCAGCACGCCTTGAACAAAACCAGTTCAGAGATTGAGTCCCAGGAAATTACTAGCGCTTTTAGAGAGAAATTTATAGGTTTTAATTAAAAGTGTATTTCACTGATATTTGCCACATATCTAGTATGCTCACATTTAAAGAAACCCTGCTGATGCCATCTCCTGTGCTTTTGTACCTTCCCATGCAGATTTACAATACACAAACTGTGTTATGCTACAACAAGTTGCAGAGACAAGGTGACTAAAGCTCACCACCACAGAAGGACTGCCTGTCTCCCTTCCTTACTCCTCTTCCCAGCCACATCCTCATTTTACTTGCAGAGTCTCTGGGCAAAAAAGATGACTTTCTGCCATAAAAAGGTCTTGTAAAGCAGAACAGGGTAGCCAAGAGCAGGAGTCAGCAGGTAGATCAGCTCAGCTGATTGTAGATGGGTAACAGCTGAAATTTTCCCAGGTAACCACTGGGGGAGAAAAAAAAGAAAAGGAGTGGGAAATACTGTTCTGGCCCATTCTGTGTGCTCCTAGCACTGCTTTCCTGCACCCAGTTTTAAGCACCTGAACCTGTTTGCCACAATAAGGGCCCAAGTACTTTCATGTTGGGGCTATTTAGAGCTGAAGCAAGCACATTATAGCCAGAAGAAACACTGAATACTTCATAAATCTTTCCATGGTCTTACTTGACATTTAAAACCCTGCCTTCATCATCCTTGCTGATCCCAAAGCCTTGGCAGCTCTGGCGGTATTGCGTGTGCTTGAGATGTTATTTGCCTGCTCAGGTGGCTCTTCCCACAGCCCCTGCTCCAGCTAGAACAGGGAATGCCTGCAATGTAGAGTAGCAGTGGCTGGAAGGAGCAGGCAGCCTCTTCAAACATTCAGGACCATCCCTTCCCTTGCTGCCAGTTGTATAACATCACTGTGGCAACTACAATGCCTGCATACATGAGAAATATTAGCAAAGCATTAGGCTTATTTTAGCTATGTTTTAACACAGTTTAGCACCTGCAAGCGAGGAAGAGAACAAGCACCATATGAGCAGTCATGTTGCGCTTCCACACTGGAAGCCTCCCACTGCTATTTCCGAGGTGATAGGTATGACACCTTAGAAAGCATGCAGTAGATAACCGGCTTTTGTTTATTCAGTGCTCCTAATAAATAAAAGGGACCATGTGAAATGTTGGGAAAGACCTCTGTCTAGCCGAAGCTACTCTTTTTTACTTCGAGCCAGAGCCAGTTGCAGCATAAACCTTCATGGACCTGAGAGCTGGCTTGAGCACAAGCTCTGGCTGCTGTGCCCAGCTGCTGCTGCCAGTGCCCTGCTGGCTCGCAGACTGAGCCAACAGCCATGAAATGTAATTTCTGTACCAAATGCTGGTGTCACGATCACTGGCTCTTGAAACACTGCCTGTGACTTCAGAAGCATATTAAGTAACACAGGAGCTGCTTCTGATAGCTTCCCAGGAAGATAAACTGATCAACCGAAAGCCAAAGCAGAGGTGAAGATGAAGGGATTTGATTTGATATTTGCTTCCAAAGGCTTAAATAAATGTTTTTTAAAACCTAAAGCATGATATTAAAGTGTTGAATCCAAATGCTTTTGGCAAAAGCTCCCCCATCTAGGAATGATTTCATATCAGCCAAGCTGTTAAGCAGAGGTTGTCATGGAAACAAGTTATATTCAAATGATATGGCCAGAGATATACTGTATTTAGTGAGTTCTTCATTTGCTGCTTATTGGGAACATGTCAGAACTAAATGGTATTGCATAACTTTGTTTTGTTGAAAACAAACTGTCTCGCTGCCCCAGTTTTTCTGGCACGCTTGAGCCCAGTCCCGCCTGGGACAGCAAGCAGCACCGAGCACTGCTCCATGGGACAGGCTCCTCACCCCTCCAATTCCTGGAAGCTGCCTTCCATTGAGGTCGTCTTTCAGGTGCATGAACCTAGTCAAGCCAGTTCACGCATATGTGGACATCCAACAAGTGTCCATAACCTCCTTGCAAACACAGGACTACTATTAACTTTCTGTCTGTGGGTGGTGCTGGAATGAATCTTGGACAGGAGTATGTGTGTACTGAATTTCTACATCCACTTTTTTAGCGGTGGAGCTCTTAATTGCAAAAAATTTGTCCCACGTGCTAGGAGTATAGGCCTATTATTTATATAAACAAAATTAATGGAACAGTTCTTGCTCAAGTTAAAAAGCAAAATCAAATCACCTTTGGCCAGGACATTATGTGTGGAAACTTCAGCTTGAAGAGTGAAAACAAAAATGAAAGATAAAAAATGGCTCCAAAATCACCATAATGGGAACTGCTGTGCAGCTTCTATACAACAGCGTGCAAAAGAAAGTGTTTTGAGCAATTTCTCAAGGGATGGGGAAGTCCTGATTGCCCAATAGAAACTGACCAGCAGGTAAAGGTCAAACAAAAGTAAAACCTTACCCTTAAAGTTGTTGCATAACTGCATATACTGTAAAGCGCTGCACAGAGAGGTGATGGCATCTCAAAACCTCTGATTCCAGGGGCCTGTGAAAATTGAATGGGAACTTGCTCACTTCTGGGGCAGGTAGTCCTAAATTTCTCCAGGCTTTCTCTCTGTTACAGTTTATAAAGCAAAAACCAAGGCCAAATAGCATCTCTGGTATGTGAAAAAGCAAGGAAAATCCAGGAGGATTTTTGCCAGAAGTGAATATGGTCATGAAGAAGGCAGCACCAGCTCTCTACCTGCCTCAGATTAGTGTGCTAGCTTGAGGAATATCAGTCTTTCCAGGCAATTTGGTGCACTGCAGGATCACAGCTCTGTTTGGTTACCGTTGCTCATGAAGGAAGTTTCAGCCTGATCCAAAGCCCTTTACAGTTAAGCAAAGGCATTTATTGAACTACATATGCTTTACATTAGATCTTTATTCTTGACCAGCCATTTCTGGGGAGCTGAACTGGCTTAACTCAGCATCCAACCCATGCATCAGGTGTTATGAGACCTGAATTTCAAACTTAACTTTGGATAGCAGGCTTCTGCTTTCATCCCTCCACCTTCCCATTCCCTACACTTTTAAGGCATTGGATCTATCTTAGGTGCTGAAGAAACAAAATGCCTAGCAAAGATGAGGTCCAGGCAGAAATGCAAGAAACCTGACAGACCTCAAATCTGAGCTGAATTATACATTGGAAACAAACTCCAAACAGCTTTCCTTTCCTTATTTCCCCGTAAAATATCTGCAGAGTGTTTCACTTAGATATTGCTTCCCCAAACGTGGGAATCCCAGAATAGCATCATCCACCATGCTATTCTGTGTTATATTAAATCAAAAGGAATGTTATTGGCACCACATCTGGCAACTGCTTTGATGTAGAATATGAGATTAAATACTGATCGTATTTTTACAGGCAGCCTGGTATACAGCTGAAGGAAACAATATGCAAGAGTCACATCCTACACACTGAGCACAACATGTTAGCCTGTACTGCAGAGTAAGCCAGGGATGGAAAGCTTCGCCTCATATTGATCTTGCAAGAAATGTAGAAATTATAAAATAGAAAAAGAACATAAAAAATTATAATTTTTACAGGTTTTATGCTCATCTCTTGCACATTATGTGTTCAATACTGCTCATAGAGGTTTATTGAACTTTCTGCATCACGCTCCAGCAAATTCTGTACCCATTGAAGCCAGTAAAACCAAGGGCCCCTCTGGAAATGTACCACTAGAGGGAGACTGACTTCATACTGTGACATTGATCCTGTACCTCCAAAAACATCCAGATCGGATAAAAAGTGCTCCGTATAGCTCAGGTCAAAATTACTCCTTGTGTTGCTTCTTCTCAGATAAAAGAAACTAATGGGCCAAGTTTGGCTTAGTTACTATGACTGAGAGAGCATCATGTAAATGGGATCAGGCAATCCCATATTCTATTGTTTGCAAGAGAGGCGAGGACTAGTCTATTAAAAAAAAAAAAAAAAAAACACCAAAAAATACCCCAGCCACTGAAAATACTAATAGCTGTATCCTAGCAACATCACGGATTCCTTGTGGACTTTGTTCTGGAGCCTACAGTCTTATTTCATCAAAATTATTGACTTTCTCAAAGTCTCTAAACAACCATCAAAAACCAGTTAGTGCTTAAAAAATACAAACATTTAATTAGTTGCATTAATAAGAAAAAAAGAAAAGGAGCATTGCATGCTAGCACTCCCTTTTCATGGAGCTCAGTTTAGCTCCCTTTGAAATCGGTGTCAAAATTTCCACTTTATTTATTGGTAACAGAGCTGGGTCCCTCCTTAGAGAAGAAAAGCTACAAATGGCCTCACAAAACTTGGCAGATGGGGTTTGTTTCCCAGGCTGGACTCACGCATTGCATGGATGAAATCCATACAGCTCTCCATGGCCCTTCCAATCACTGTGTCCTTATTGTAAAGGTAAAAATGGCATTTAAATGGTATACAGAGGCTTTGTACTATGCATATAACCAATGCCTCTTTCCCCTAAGCTTTGCTTTTATTTAACCACAACAATTTTTTCAAGACCACAGAAAAACTGAAGTCCTGCTGGGTCTTCCCGAAAGCTCATACCCTCCTCCTCTCAGGTACCTAACCCTCCCAAAGAAAAAACCTTAGCACAAAAGGAACAACTGGAAAAAAAAAAAAAAAAAAGATGGAAAAAAAGGGGGAAAACAACAACAAAAAACAAATAATCTGCTTGTTATCCTTAACAGCTTGCATGATGATCCGAGGAATCCTGGGGCATTTTGGCATTTAACTCAGGGTTTGGATAGGCTCAGATTTTGGTCACAATTTTCACTCAGCTCCAGACTACATCACAGCTTTTCTTACAGTTTTTATCTGTTATTTCAAGCTCTGCTTCAATAAGTTAGCAAGACCTTTTTCTAGAGAGAAAGTGCTATTAAAATAATAAATTCCTTTTCATCAGACTGCCTTAAAAGCTCAGTCGATAGAATAGTATGGTAAAAAGTATTTCTCACACTTTACTTAGCCCACAAAGTTGGTCGAGACCCACAAACGCTTCCAAACTGCAAATCCTTTTTACGTGCTATTTCTATAGTTCAAAATTAAATGATGCGGGAATGTCTTTGTTGAAGAAGCAATTTAAACACAGAAGGGTTAGTTAGCGACTCTCAGTCCCTGAACACGAATCCAATGATGGCTTGATTTTAATTCCAGACATAGGGCCGAATTGTTTGTACTCTTCGGAAGTAGTTTGGGAAGGAGTTGAACTGACATCCAAGCACCTGTTCTCCTCCACTCAGGGTCACGGTAATATGCTGGATTAGCATCCTACTCCAACACCCCGGCAAAGGCTTTCTCTAAACAGACAACACCAGTTTACCTAAGAACTTAACATTGAACTAGCGCTCGTGGACTCTTACACTGTTAAATCTTACAGTTTTAGCCACACAGAAAGTTTTTGCATTGCTTATCCTTTCATTTCAACCACCTGTGTGTAGGAAAGGGAGGAGGAAAGGAGGGGCTATCTGTTTGCACAGTGCCAAACTAAGAGAAAGTAGTTCTGGCTTCAGCCTAAGCTGTGCACCAGCTATAAATCAACAGGAATGGTAATGTATAAGGACAACATAGCAGCAAAGACATCAGACTTCAGATTTTATTTCCTCAAGTTAAAAGATGATATCAGAAGGTGTCTGTGTATAGGAAGAGCATAATGTCAGAAAAAGCACAAGCAGTACCACCCTTTGGAAAATTTATAATATAAAAAAAGTGAAAAATGTGAGTTGAAGCAGACTCTGTGAACAATTACTGAACTCTAGAAGTGGCAGCAATGTGAACCAATGCCAGCGAGATTACCTGATGTCAGTATGGAAAACTCTTTGGACAACAAGCCTGTCAGAAAATGTTAGAAAAATATGATCTATGCAACTACACTGGGAAATGCTTACCTGAGCACTTTCTATAGAGCTATAAAGGGAAAAAAGAAAAAAGAAAAAAAACAACAACAACCAACACTGTATAATTGCAACAAGTCATAATTTCATATGATACTTCCTCTTTATAGATTATGTTGAAAGATTCTTACTGGTAAACCTACCATTGAACTGATGTCACCAACAGTACAGGATCCCATTACTAGTACCTCTTGCACCTCAAGTAATTCTCCCTGATGATTACATTAATCCCCAAATTGCTCAAAGGTAAGCAGCTAAACAAAAAACATAGGATGCATACCAAGTTATGCTCCTAGTTATACTTTGCAGGAGTGCTGCTGGGCTAATTTATACCCAGGTAATATGTAAAAGGGGGGGAAAAAGTAAAATATGTCACATCCGCTTGTCTCATCTTGTGCTCCATCCATTCACTCAGTGTCCCCAGGACAAAGGTGTGAAGTGCAACCCAGGCAGATGGCCTGTAAGCCTGTGAGAAAAATGAAAACAGAAGAGAAGAAACAGGGGAGAAACAGGGGAACATAGGGAGATCCCCCCCAAGATTTTAGAGGAATGACTTTCTGTAACTTTCTCGGCACGCCTGTGGGCCTGGAACAGCAGCTAAAAGCTCCCATGGAAAGCCGTGATGTCAGGGACATCGCCTGTCTCGCTGTGGCTGTGCCCCATGTCACAGGGGAGCTCTTCCACAAAAGTGCTGCTGCTGGAGCTCGGCGTGTCACCAGCAATACAGCGGGCTAAGTTTAGAAGAGGCAGCAAGGGAAGTGAGCAGAAGGAGCTATTCTTCCCCTCTGCTTTTCTTCCCTCTCCATTGAGCAAACTCTTTCAAGACCAGCTCCCTTTGCAGAACGCTCTGAACTTTCAGCAAGTGGCACGCATGGAGGCATTCACAGCCATGATACCTGTGTCTGGTTATTTCCAGTCAAAATAATCTCCTACTCAATTATGGAGAAGAATAGAGAAACGCAGCCTGACTCACAATCACATGGGGGAAAAATGAGAGGAGTTGTTCAAGTTCAAAACGTTCAGCTTGCTGTGGAGGAGGATTAGTACCAGTGTGGAAGTAGGCTGGCTCTCCCTCTGCAGCAGCACAGCACTGAGGGATGGAAAAGACCCGAGTCCACTTCCCTGCTGTGCCAAATATACTCCTCCACTCTTCTCTCCTCCCTCCCCGAGAGAGCATATGAAGTATTAGACAGCTAGGAATAAGCCCTTGAAAGATGTGATAGCTAGCTGTCAGATAGCTAGCTGCTCTTCCAGCCACGCAGCTCTGTGACTGTTCGCCTGCAGATTCTGCACTGCCATGCAGCGAATCTGGATTCAGCGGTGACATTAATACTCTCATCCGCTCCGGTGTCATTTGTTCATTTTGCATGACTGTGCTAACACTTCTGTGAACAAAACTGCGTCCAAAATCCTTTGCTATTGCTTTGCTGACCATGGCTCCGCACTCTCTCAGCCTGATGGCGGTCCCCAGGGCCCCATCCGTGACCTGACATCTGGACCCTCTGCAAGCAAGGAGTAGGACTGGGATCCTTCACTGTTGTTTCAGAGCTGCCCTCATTCATTTTGGTGGCATGTAGCATGGCTGTGCCCTGCTTTTACAGAGGGTAAGCATGACTCCTGTGCAAAGCAGTTATTTTAGGCAGTAGTACAAATGTTACAGACTTAAAACTTCTCGCACTATTTTCACATTAGCCAG
The DNA here is from genome assembly GCA_013399115.1 of Anseranas semipalmata. Classification (NCBI taxonomy): domain Eukaryota; kingdom Metazoa; phylum Chordata; class Aves; order Anseriformes; family Anseranatidae; genus Anseranas; species Anseranas semipalmata. Next base: position 56,336 of record VXAA01000779.1, read on the forward strand.
TGCCCAAACATTACCTTAATGTGTCATTTTTCTGCCGTGCCGTTGTCACCAAGTATTATCATGATCCTTGTAAACACCCACAAAACTGCCTCATTATCTCCTAGCACTGCCTCCTCCTCAGCAGCGATGAGCGATAGCCATGGCGATGCTGATGCTGTTCCCAGGGCTGCAGCCTCGCTGCTCCCTCGTACTCCCCCTTCTCTCGCCAGGGTTCTGCTCTCTCTCATCTCACAGTCAGATTTTAAGTTCCCCTGGAAAGGGGACAGCTTTTTGTTTTGCTGGTGTAGCACCCTGTCCCTGACTCACCCGTTAGGTGCAAAGGTAACACAAATAATGAATGTCATGAAGAATTGTCTGGGACTTATAGGAAGTTGGTAAGGAGGATCCAGTGCTTTCTTGTGCAGTCTCAGACTCAAGTCTTCATCATCCTTCTCTGCTACAGACTGACCTTTGCATCCCCTTGATTGCTATGCCTGAAAACTTTTCCTTGCCCGAATTATACGTGATGGCAAAATTGTTTTGGCTGACTGCTCTCACCTGTCCCTCTTCCCAGTGGTTCTCTGCTGTGGCAGGGGCTCAGGTTCTAACCTTTGATTTCTGCTACCAAGGAATACAGGGTATTTCTCTTTCCAGAAACATTATGCAGAGCTCCCAGGTGCAAGAATACAAGTAACACTAACACTAATAATAAACAGCAAAGACTTCAGTAAGAATACCAGGGACTGATGGAAAAAGGCAATATGCCAGAGTATTTTCTTCAAGGTTCTGTATTTCAACTGCCGTTCCCATTTGAGGCAGGGAGCGGAGAACATGAAGAAGCAGCCAATTCAAGCAAAGCATGTTGAAAGGTCAGAGAAACCCATCTAGCTTGTGCAGCACCATTTTGTGGTTCAGGTTGCAGAGAATAGCTCTTCATTAAACTCGTTTTGTGAAAGTGGCTGGAGTGAGAAAGGGAAATAGCTTAAAATGCTCATTACAATCTCTGGAAATGAACTGTTCCCCATGACTGCTGTGATGGATTTGGCTTTTGGCTGGCTATGCCCAAATCAATATACACCCCGTATTTTCCATCCCTGCCTGGGCACCGGGAGGCAAGAGCTGGGGTTTTGGTGCCCGTGCACAAAGTTCAGCTGCGGGCTGGATGCCCAGTACTATGACGCCAGATCTGAGCAGCACCAAAGGCAAGGGCTTCGTGGTGGAGACACCGTGGCTGTCCCTGCAGCTGCTTTTGACTCTTCATGCTGCCTCAGGCATCCCAGTGCCTGCTGAAAGAGTTCCCCAGCTTTGTAAAGGGGTCACTATATGTCCTAGCTCTCATTTCTGGGCCACAGAGCCAGTTCTGATCTCCAGATAGCGTAACTGTGACACTGTCCAAACGTCTGAACTGAGACAGAGCCTGGACAAGGCACTTGCAGGAACCTGGTGGGCCTGACACAGAGGATGTGATGTGCCCCGAGGTGCAGGGATGTCCTCCTGCATCAGCACCGAGCACCTGGATGGGGCAGGGAGGGCTCCTGGGCGTAATGGGTGGTTATCACGGCTGCTCTACCCCACCTCAGCCCCTCTGGGAGGTGAGGAGCCTGCTCCCATGAGGACTGTTAACCGCCAAAGTGCCCCTTATTTTCCCGTTCCTTTTAGCTGTTCCTTTAGCATTGCACCTCTCCGCAGGCTGCGCAAGGAAGCCAGCCCCACATTCCTGGCTCGTACTGATAGCAGCACCATCGCAGGAGCAGGCCAGGGGAGACGGATGAACCACCGATCCCTACCAGCTCTCCCCTCGCTACAGGTGGGAGAAAGATGAGCTAGCAATTTGCTGCTGGCCTGGCAAGATAGCAGTGAATTACGGCAGCTCCCGAGCCAGCTCAGCTGCGCTGGCAAGCGTTCAGAGAGGAGAAGCCCTCCCGCGGGCATGGAGGAGGGAAGCAGGTGCGCTGTTCCCTTTCGCTCGCTTGATCTCAGAGATTGCAGAGCTCACGCAGGCCATAAGGTCTCCTCTGCTCCTCTGAAGAGCCATGTGCCCCAAGGACACCCGCTCCTGGTGCCTGGGCTTGGCAAAGCGCTTGGGCTGCTGGCAGCTGGCACCCCAATGTGAGAGCGTCCTGCCGCCCGGCCCCGCCTTGCACTGGGGACAGCCCAGGCGCGAGGTTCCCCCGTGTCCTCCAGAAAGGCTGCTCCCGGTGCCAGCTGCCGAGGGGACACCGTGCACCCGATGCTCATCACCGCCTGCCGCACCAATGTGAGAAACGCCTGGAAAATTGCACAGAGCACTGAACAACCCGTGGGCAATTCTCTGTCACAGTAAAACTTCGGTGCAAATGAGAAACCTAACAACTGAGAACAGCTCAGATGTGCTGGTAGGAAGCAAAAAGCAGCCTCAATTATCTGCCTTTTTTTTTTTTTCCCTTCAGTGTTTCTTTGCTCTCTGAACGCTAGCAATAAATAACAGATACAAACCAGGCCCATGGGAGAGTGAAGTCCTGCATGTGATGCAGATTGCCCTCAGCCAAACTTTGCTGTTGGTTCCACCAGCATCTGAACGTCGAGTTGAGCAGGGCGGCACGGACATCCAGTGGCACACCTGAGGTCAGCGCCTGGCCCCCGGCAGACCCAGCTTTCTGAAACCGGCCAGAAAGCTCTGCTCAAAACCTGCTCTGCCAGCATCAGCTTCTGGGGCTGATGCAGACGATTTAATTGCTATCGTTTCTGGAATAACACTGTATTTACTGATGGCTTTTAATAGAAAGCTTGAAAAGGATTTCAAATGTGTCCTTCACAAGAGGCCATGAAGGAAATCCGGTAACAGCACCATAATTGCATTAGCATCTCTAGTGCGCCCAGGGCCACGGGGCGGTGTGTGCCTTACAAGGCGCACAGAGAGGCCTTGCCCTAAATACACAAGGATGGCAAAGTGGGAGAGGACAAGCGCCTGTGCCTCACCGGCCTATGCTAATTAAAGTGCACATTATGAACCCGCTCCAAGAGTGCAGGGGCACCAGCACCAGCGCTGTGCTAGTCAGGCCGAAGGCATTTACCCAGCGCCCAGAACCACCCCCAGCTCCCCGGGCCCCATACAACTCAGCCCGGGAGCTGGGCAAGCCCCTGCACAACGCAGAACCACAGAAAGCATCGCTGTGGCTTAGAGACATTTTGCCGTCTCCCCTCCCTTTCTGTCTTTTTAGGAACCCCACGTCAGACCCCAAATGCCAGGGTTCTGACTTGCAGAGGCAGCTTTTTCATGACACTCGCGCTGAGATGCCTGTATGGGAGCTTGCTGCACCGCTCCATCCCTTCAGCCTCCCTGCCAGCCGGGGCCAGCGTGCCCGGACGCTCGGCAGCAACAGGCGCCGGCCCCTGGGCTTGCTTCCCTGCGCGCAGACGGCCCTTCAGGCTGGCTGCGTGTGGCAGAAGCACATTTGTGACTGCGGCACGGGCGAGGTGTGTCTCACCGCCGTGCGGGCACATTGCATCAGGACGCACACGCGGCAGGTCTCAGGCGGCACGTCCGTGGGTACGCATCCCCCTGTGTCATGCGCCCACCTCCACCCGTGACTTCACCCCTCTCCGCCCCCACAGGCGGCTCTCCGAGGCCACCCGGCAGCAGTGACCGGACACCCGCCCGCTCCCGTCCCGCACCCCGCGTTTCGGCCCCGGCCGCTGCATCCCCCCGGTCCCGCGGCGGGGAGGAGGGCGGGGGCCGGCGGCTCCGTTCCGCTCCGCGCCCCGCTGCGGCAGCGGGACCTCCGCGCCGCTCCGCGCCGCTGCGCGCCT
>VXAA01000779.1:60447-79702 GCA_013399115.1 Anseranas semipalmata
CGGCAGGCGGCGGTGCGGCCCGCGGCCCCGGAGCGCTGCCGCGGCGCTGAGACCCCGGCCCTGCTGCGCGGCGCCGCCGAGGAGGAGGAGGAGGAAGAGGAGGAGGAAGGACCCGATGGCGAACAGCAGCGAGCTGGGGAGCAGCAGCAGCCCGCACCTGCCCAGCGCCGGCGGCCTGCTGAGCGCCTCCGGGCTGAAGCTGGCCACGCTGGGCTTGATCCTCTGCGTGAGCCTGGCGGGCAACGTGCTCTTCGCCTGGCTCATCCTCAAGGACCGGCACCTGCACCGCGCCCCGTACTACCTGCTGCTGGACCTCTGCCTGGCCGACGGGCTCCGCTCGCTGGCCTGCTTCCCCTTCGTCATGCTGTCGGTGCGCAGCGGGGCCGCCTGGCCCCACGGGCCCCTCAGCTGCAAGGTGCTGGCCTTCCTGGCCGTGCTCTTCTGCTTCCACGCTGCCTTCCTGCTCTTCTGCGTGGGGGTCACACGCTACATGGCCATCGCCCACCACCGCTTCTACGCCAAGCGCATGACAGGCTGGACCTGCCTGGCCGTGGTGTGCATGGTGTGGACTCTCTCCATGGCCATGGCCTTCCCGCCCGTCTTCGACGTGGGCACCTACAAGTTCATCCGGGAGGAGGAGCAGTGCATCTTCGAGCACCGCTACGTCAAGGCCAACGACACGCTGGGCTTCATGCTCATGCTGGCGGCTGTCATCGCTGCCACCCACCTGGTCTACATCAAATTGCTCTTCTTCATCCACGGCCACCGCAAGATGAAGCCGGCCCAGCTGGTACCGGCCATCAGCCAAAACTGGACCTTCCACGGGCCAGGGGCCACAGGCCAAGCGGCTGCGAACTGGACGGCTGGCTTTGGCAGGGGGCCCACGCCGCCCACCCTCGTGGGCATAAGGCAGGCCACCCACAGCCAGATCAAGAGGCTGCTGGTGCTGGAGGAGTTTAAGATGGAGAAAAGGCTTTGCAAGATGTTCTACATGATCACCTTGCTCTTCCTGCTCCTCTGGTCCCCTTACATTGTGGCCTGCTACCTGCGGGTCTTCATTAAGGCCAGCTCCATCCCCCAGGTCTACCTGACCACCTCTGTCTGGATGACATTTGCCCAGGCTGGGGTCAACCCCATCCTTTGCTTCATCTTCAACAAGGAGCTCAGGGTCTGTCTCCGAGCCCACTTCCCATGCTGCCAAAGCATCCAGAGCACCCAGGGCACCATCCTTTGCGATCTCAAGAGCTTTGGGATGTAGGGGGGCTTTTCTCAGTCTAAAAAAGAAAGATGGATATCATTTTCCATGTTTCTGCATATGATCTCAAGAGAGCGTGACCTGTGGGGGACGTACTAAACCACCACCCAGCACCCAAACCTTAGGCTGTAAGAAGCTATTTTATTTATTTTTCTATATTTTGCGTATGCTCTCTTCAGAACATAAAAGATTGCTTTCTATGGGAACAGGTACTTGAGCAGAACACCCCCAAACCTTAGGCTGTAAGAAGCTGTTTTCCTTTGTGATTGTGTGGTTTTTAAAAACAAAACAGGGCTCCAAGTTTCTGGTCTTGCTTCTAATATTTCTAGACATGATTCCAACAGATACGGATTAAGGCCATGACACTTTTTTTTTCCTATTCCTGTCTGTTTTGATAAAGGCTTAACAATTTTACTCATGTAATATTTGATAAAGGCCAAGACAATTTTATACTAAAGTTATTTTTGATGACCTCAAGAGGTGTTGTTTTATTATTATTTGATTTTCAGTGAAGAACAAGAAGAGGACATTCCTAATGTGGTCAGAAGTCAGTTTTTGGTGGGAGCTGTGGGTTCATTCATTCTCAAATGGTTTGAGTATTTGAAGCAGTTACTTATAACTTTTGCTTGACATGCAAACAGTGTAGAACTAATTTCAATTTTCTTGTTGCACTATTCATTTGGTAATATTTCAGAACTATTTGTGAAATGTGATTTTAAAATACCAACTTTAAAAATAATCAACTATAGCAGTTTTTAAAACCTAGATTGAAATTCATATTTTACTGCATTTATAGGAAGTTATCTACAAACCTGGGTAATACTTGTACATTTTGACTGTTTTCTTTAATAAAATATTGAAAAACTTTACTGTATGTAATTGTTTCAGAATGGCAGCATTCTGCTTTTGCTGACAAATAACTTGTGTATATGGAAGGTTGTATGTCTTGTGTCTGAGTAGATTTCACAGCTGAGGTTATTATGGACAAGCACAATCCTTATTTGCTGTTAGATCTCAATTTAGGTGTTTATACCAATAAAAGTGACTGATGCTATTTTTAAGAAGACTTAAGTTCATGATGGGCAACAGGTTTAAGTAGCACAATTCTTCCTCTCTACTGAAAGCAAACTTCTGTTCTAGCTATTTGCTGTTCTGTTAATGATAGAAAAGAGCAGATAATTGCGGATCACTAATTTTAGTTGGCAAAGCAGTTCCTTAACACGGTGGCTTGGTTAATACTGCATTCATTTGTAAACTATATTCTTAAAGGGCAATTTAAATTTACTAAGCATGGCATTTTAACTTGCTTCATTGTTCTAGAAAAACTTCTTTGAAAGTACTTTAACTGGCAGCCTGATGGCAGGCTCCTGACACAACTTTTTAGCTGTCTTAGAGGAAGCTGTGCCTGACACGCTTGCTTTCAGATGTATCGTGTAACATTTAACGAACATCGATCATCACAGTTCTTTAGCCAGTCGCACACAAAATGACAGAGATGAGCTCAATTTCCATGAAGCAATCTGCATCTGTGCTAAGAGCATTTCTGCAGAGAGTAGTCCAAAGTTGTTAGACATCAACTGAGAAATAGCTGTAGTGACTGTGACGTGAGCGCAGAAGAGATGTGTGTGACAGTTGGAGCAAGAAAGGGCTAAGGTGGCGGCTTCAGAGAATGAAACCAAGCGCAGCCTTTGGTTTGCTCTCTTGCCTTTTCTCCTTACCTCATGTAACTCAGATTTGAACACCACAGAGGCAACCTTGCCCGAATGAGAAGTTTGCAATTTGAGCTTTCAGTATAGCTGCAGAGAAGGCGGGCAGGGGCCAGATGCAGGAATGTGATCATGGGTAGGGTACCATGAAGTTTGAAAACAAAGCAAGTCTTAATAATTTCCTAAACTGTTAGTGAAAATGCGTCTGGGTATAGAAGGAAAGCTGTCAAGAACTTCAGATCACAGCAGAAGCTGGTTATCAGTGCTAATTAAATTTTCATCCTGAAATGCAGGATCATGGCTTAGTAAATCTTGGTGAGTAATCAGGTAGAGTTGTCTTACAAAGATGTACATGCAAGGCATCGATGCTGTTGACTGGAAATTGTATTCCAAGTATCCCTTTCATGACTGCTTTACTGTTAGGTCTTTTCGGTGGAATTCCAACTTTTGCAGAGTCACACTTTCTTAAAATTTAAGAAACCTCTTATGCAGATAAAAGTATCTATCAGGGGGCTAGAACTGTGATCTCCAAATAAAGTCTTGCCTTCTGGTACCAGTAGGATTAGGAAGCAGCCCATGTTTTCTTTCTCGTACTCTATTAATAGTGTCAGATATTTTGGCATCCAAGCTATAAGTAGTATGGTTATGCTTCTATTTAAACCACAGAGATGGGAGAGTAGTTATTTTAAAACATCCTTAAGAGCTGCAAAGACTGTGTTTTTGACTTCCAGAAAAATGAACCACAAGTTGTATAGTCAATCATATCTGCGGGGGATGACAAGTCACCTTTGGGTGACCTGATGGTTGTATTTAGACCTGGGGAACTCAAGCTATGCTGCTGTAGTGAATGCCTATCTGGCATGGGCACCCCATCTTGGCAATGCCCTCGCTGGATGGGTGAGTCCGGTTCTTACCTGCTGAAGAGAAGGGGTGCTCTGCTGTCCCCAGCAGTGGCAACCAGACCTGGCCTTTCTACAGCAAAAGGATAGAACGAAGTTTAAAATGCGTATCTCTACTGTACCTTTTCCTTGCGTGTAGCATTCAGGGCCGTCTCGGGGCTTCTGATGTACTCTGAGGGCAGAATTGGTGCTGTTTGAGGTTAATTTGATATTTTAGGTACTTCTAATATAAGGCAGATTATGATCCTGACTACACTAGTACAAAAGAGAAGGAACTCCAGTGGCTTTAATTCAGGGCTTAGACGGGTGTTGTAGAACAGAGCTTCATTCCAGAAAACGTGAAACTAAGTATCAAGGACAGATACATGGCAGAAGATGAAACAGTACTCGGTGCAGGCACAGCAACAAACACCACTCTGCTAGTCTGTCCTGCGTGCCGAGAGTGCTCCAAGAAGTGTGCCAAACCAGAGGGGGCTGGAGAGACACCAGAGGATAAATATTCCTTCTGGAATCTGAGAAAAGATAAGAAAGTTGCAAAGAAAAAAAAAGGGGGGGGGAAAACAGCATTTCCAAAGCACAGCCCTAACACGTTCTCACAGCGTCCCTTAGTCTGCATATGGGGAAAGTGGGTCACAGATTAACTGCTTAGACCAGGATCGGAGCAGGGGTGTCAGAGAGAATGAAAACCTGCTCTGAATAACAAAAGTAGAGAAATAAAGTGAAGGAGAATGGGCTGAGCACAGGGAGCCCTCCTTGTTGGGACCTCTGAGGAGCGTCTCGAGCCTCCATGTCCTCAGCTGCCCACCAAAACATGAGTGCTGCTGGTTTGGCTCAAAGTGCTAATGGATGAGACTCAGCAGGAGCTGGGTGTTAATAATTACTTCCCACGTCCACATGGGAAACTATTGCAGCTTGTTGTGCAAATGCTGAGCTCATTTGCGAAAACTCGGATGCTCTGAACCCATCCCCTCCGACCGAAATGCAAAGTACTTGGGGGGGTTGGTGAGCGGCATGGCAGCAGGGCTCTCACCTCTTCCATCTGCCTGTGCTTGACCAGGATGTAGTTCAAGTCCTCTCTATACCCCTCCTGTATAGGGCACATGTATGATAGTTTTCCATCTTCTGGGCAACGGGAGTACTCAGTATCACGAGAAATACCAACTTTGTCTCCCCTGGAGACTTTCCACTGTCTGGCTCAGAGGTCACAGCATGCTTGCTTTTGCATATCTGTGGTGAAGAATTGCAGTTGCTCTGTGAGCTGTGCTGCACTGGAAAATCTTGATTGCTGCTGGCATCCTCACTCACTCACCAGGTATTTAACACATTCCTTGCAAATGTTCCCAGTAGAAATCTTGCTGTGCTGAAGTCAGTGGAGGTTTTAGCATACTTACATGTCAGACCAGCGTGAAAAATGGCACTGATCTGAAATCTCAACGGGTACTGGCTATGGGGATCTCTGCTTTTCAATGCTTGAAGCTTGGAGTACTGCAGGGTGCCTCTGTCTCTGCTGTTCAGATTTGGAAAGTTTGCTAGGGTAGGTGCTGAAATATTTGACCCCAGCCAAATTATGTTGTTGGGTAAAGGTCTCATATTCAGTAGTGGAGGACGAGCAGGGGATGCATAGCCCACGAGCTCTCGTTGTTTGCTTTGCCAGTGCCAGGTCTGCACCAGGGGTGACAAAGCTGCCTCCCAGAATGGTGTGAAGTCAGTAGCCTTAAGAAAAAGGGCAGGAATTTGGCTTATTCTGATAACAGAAATTCTTTCCTGGGGCTCTACCTGGATGTGATACAGCTACACCTCCAGAAGGCTGCTCTGCCATATGCTGCGGGACTGCCCTAGGACATGTTGTGCTGAGCTCAGAGGAGAGCAAAGCTGGCATTGTCCCTCCCTTCCCAGCAAAGGATGCGCAGGGTTTGGCTGGATCTCTGCCACTTGCCCACATGGTTACACACAGTTACCTTTCTCCTTTGCAGTGCCTGCACTCGCTCAGAGCTGCCAGCAAACCACCCCAGTAGAGCAGTGGCTCGGACAGTGATACACACATATTGGCAGAAGGTGATGTCAAGTATCTCAAGGCACTGCATCAATTTAGGCTGCAGATTAGATGATTCTGTGATATCAGAATACCACAGAAACCTTATTAGATAGCTATGCCTCAAATCAAAGTATTACTAGAAATGTAGCAGGGGGATTATTTTCTAACGGAGGTCCACTAAAATCCCCAATTTTAGCACAGCTTCTTTGATAGTTGCTCAAAACTCTTCACAGGCTACAATTAACTCTGCTGTGACATGAACCAGGAATCATCTCCCATGCTATGGTGCTGGTAAGCTTCAGAGCATCATAACATACACAGCAACCCAGAGGAATGCAGCCATCAAAGAAAGACCGTCAGTGGAGATGGTCTCTTAAAAGCTGGCGTGGAGTCATTCTGGGCTGAGGCTGTGCTGATGGAATCTTACCCCAAATCCCCTTCCATGCTGGTGACCTCTGACGCCACGTCATTCAAAGGATCTCATGTGGAGTAAATCCTTACTCACCCATCAGTTGTAGACCTGGCACCCAAGAGCTGAATTTCATACAGGCCTGATGTATGCACCACTCTGACTTTCCCTAGAGCTGATGATGCTGAGCATCCCCGAGCCTATTTTCACTCGGTACAAGTCATTGATTGCCCCATGCCTCGGTGCTTTTTCTGAAAAATGATTAATTATTCCTACTCACCTTTGTAAAGCCCAGAACTACTGGTGGCAAGAGCGGAGCATTATCATAGGCGAACAATCGCTGACTACATAAGCTTTCATCACTTAACTTTAAAGTCAAGCTAAGCCTTTAATGCAAGCTGTTGCATTTCTGTATTTCTATTCATGTTTAATGACCTCAGTACTTGCACTGTGACTTTGATCTTGTGAGTCATGCATGGTTTTACTGTGGATGTATTTATCGGAAAGCCACTTTCTTCAGTGCCACATTTTTCACCTCTGCTGTGACCAGGTTGATACCAGAGAGCACTTCGTGTAGGAGGCTTTCAAGTTCAAAGCTAGTCTTGCAAGGGCAGGAGGAAGCTGTGAAGTCCCAGCTAATTTTAGGAAGTCATCACAGTGCTAATAGGGTAGGAAGAAAAAAGGATATTGCCCAGTGAAGAGGAACCCCCTTCCTAAAGCTTCTGAATGTTATTTACTGGTGTGTCATTAAAAAATAAAATCCTGTGTTTGTGTGAGAATGATTAACCATTGGAACAAGTCATCCAGGGAAAAAACGTGCGCTCCATCTGTGAGCTGAGCAGTGCGAGCCTGCGCGCCAGCCCACGGCCAACCTGCCCAGGAGCCTGGGCTGTGCCCGGGGCTCAGCCTGGACACACCTGGGGTGGCAAAAACCAGGAGCACCAGTAAACAGCATCAGCATCCTTTCTGTCTTGCGGTGATTCACTCCTTCCTTTCACTGTCTTACAACACCCTTTTTAACATGCCTCGAAAATAAATACCAGCACTGGCTTCTCTCAGAAATTTTAGTTAGAGCTAAAATGACTTTGTCATTAAAAAAAATCCAAAGGGGGGAAACACAGGCAGGCTCAGAAGCCAGGGCTGAAGTCTGGGTGCTTTCTGACAGTGAGAGAAAGAGGAATGATTTAGTGGAATATTACCTCCCTCCGTCGAACCGCTCAATCTGTTCCCATCTGTCACCCGAGTGCTTGAAGGAGCGTGATGGAAAGGAAGCAGTAGAGTAGCTTGATAGCCGAGTAAATCAGCTGGGCTCTCTTTCTGCTCCTTCCCCCCTCCTCAGGCCCTGCACACCAGCACCATGCGGCCGGACCCCCAGCACGCTGCGGGGAGGGCACAGAGGGGACGGTCCCGGGTGCCGCGGGGCGAGCTCCGCAGAAGACATCTGGGCGTGGAGGAAGGCGGGTGAAGGCGCAGTGTGCTCAGCCGAGCTGCAGCGTGACCAAAGGGGAGATGGTGGGCACCCGAGCCAAGGAGCCGGCAGCTGCATGCAGAGGGACAGCTCGGAGCCACGGTGCGAAGGAGAGGAGGGGCACGCTTAGGCCGAACACCATGACTGCTTCCTGGCAGCGGGATGATAGAGGCTGCAGAAGCCGGGCTCTGCAGGACCTGCCCACAGCCGGGCACAGAGGTCACCACGATTTTTCCCAGTAGATCCCAAACACTCAGCCAGGCGGGCTTTTCCTTACTCTCCATTTATGCAATATCCATCTGAGCATAAGTGCTGATGTAAACCAAACCCAAGTAATTGAAGGCTCTGTGGCAATACGTGAAAGGTTTGTTAGCAACTTTGGGGAGTTCAATGAAACGAGGGTGGAGGGTGAAATTATGACAACGCGGCAGCCAGGAAGCTTTGCCATTGAATTGAAAGGGGCGGGGGGGCCTTCCTGTCAAGGTTTCACCCATGTGTGAGAAGAAATTTGGGGGAAAAAATCTGCTGACTTGACAGGATGCAGTGAAATTTTTGGAAGGGCCGAGCACGCTTGCAGCTGCCTCACCAGGGCCTCTCCCTGGGCTGGCCGTTCTGGCAGGTCACACGAAAGCCTTCAGCGATGGGCTCTGCCGCAGCCTAACAGAGGAGTACGTGGAGAGCGGCCCCAGCTTGGCACCCCTGAAGCGAATTGCAGCTCTACTCGTTTGTGAACTCCTCGCAGCAAGAGCCACGTCCACCCGACTGCGCTGAGAAGGAGCCCACAAACACGCGCATGAAGCAACACAGAACGCGCTCATGTGCAAGAGAAAAAGTAAATAAGGAGAGCTGGGTCCTGCTCGCTTAGCTGGAACCCGGCCACATTTTCAGTCTGCCGCTGAGAAGCGATACAGCCTTGGGGTTTACAAAGCTGCATCGCATTTAAAACCAGATTTAATCCCTTCCACGTGTTGCGATTTGGCGGCGGAGGCTCAGTGGCGGGGAGGCTCCGGAGGCCAGCACCACCGAGCGCGCCGCCCTCCTTCCTTGCTCAGCTTCAGCCCTGTGCACCTGGAGGCCCCCCAGAGCCCCGAGGGGCCCAAAGGCTGCTGTCCTTCCAGGCAGCTGGATCACGGGGAATTCTACCCTGCCAAACTGGTGAGAGGCAGCCTCCCACCATGGGCTGGTTCTGCACGCAGCCAGGGCGCTCCTTGACAAGTGTCAGATGATTTGCTGTAAGTTTGATGTGTATTAAACTCATCTCCATTCCCGTGCTTGGAAGCATTGATCAGTCTAACAGCTGTACCCCTGCTGGTTTGGCATCTCATTTCTATCTAATAGAGAGAGGCACATTGATTTTGCTATTATCAAAATCCTCTTGTATTTGCACACTCTTTTCTCTTCCTGCAATTTTCTAATTCCTTCTGGAAAACATGTTACACATTGTCAAGATCAAATTCCTGAGACATCTTGTTTAAATCAAGGGACTCTTAGCACCTTCTGTTTCTTTTGAATTTCCATCTGTGCAGTAATAACAAATCAGAGAGCTACTGGGGTGGGAGGGCATCCGTGAGGACCTCAGGCTGCGGTCCTACTTGCCGGTACTGTATATCATTATGCTGACAAGGCAGACTAGCAAAGGGCCTCTCCATAAGGTATGTTATGAGATCTTCTTACATGCTAGAGTTACAAGGCAACAAGAAACCCGAGGTTTCCAGCCTGCCTACACAGCCACACAAACAAAATCAGAAGCATCCTATTTCACTTACCTTAGAGCTACCCCACAACAGGTACATACTTCTCCTTAGAGTTTTCCAAACCAGCAGGTTAAGTTTCTATCCTTACAGTGATTCCCCTCCCTTCAGTTACTCCTCCTGCACATCCAGGTTCCCTTAGGGTGACCTGTCTCCATGATATGGACCTGCTCAGATCTGAGTCCATTTGCCAAGCAACCAGGAGAACTTGTTTTGTGTCACCCCTACACTCAAAGACCTTGTAAAAGTTTTTAAAAAGTGACAAAATTTCCCAGGGGGGAATTGTGGGCAGGAGGATGCAGATGAGACCGAGCTTCAGCTGGGTTTTCTCCTGCTCTCCAGCCCCCAGGCTTACAGGTGCATGCCTGCCCAGCCACTTGTGCATCTGCAGACCAAAGCACCTTGTGTCACCTTTCCTAATAAGCATGTAATCAAATTAAAGCAGCAGCTTGTTATATATGGTGGTGTCCTTTCCTGCAATGACTTTCTGCTAAGCCAAAATCTGGTGATAAACATGAAGATTCCTACAGCTTGGTGTGGTATCATCATTATTCTGTAACTTATCTGTAATATCAATATTAATATAACATTAAAAATTAATGCACATATTTGTGTTAATAATTAATAATATTGTTCCAATATTAATAAAATTAAGCTGAGCATTAGCACAGCTCTCCTAAGTGGAGTGAGTAAAGGAAAGCATTAACACCAGGCTCCGTAACGCTTCACAAGCTGTGTGTACCGCAGAACGGGACTTCTCCCTTTTTCAAAGGTGTTTTTAGGGCTGCGAGAGTTTTGCACTCTTTTCTTGTCTGATTTCTCCTGCGAGGGCCTGCCCCTTCCCTTCCTTGCAGGCGTGTGAGGAAGCTGTTCCCGGCCTGGGATGATGTTGAGGCAAACTGAGTAGCACGACAGCCTGAAGAAAACTTTTAATGGCAGGGCTGGCTTGGGGCTGGCCACCTTTTCCATCACTCGCAGTGGGAAAAGTGCCCCTCAAGGCAAAAGCTTGCTCAAGGAAAAGCAGAGGGACACACAGGGCTGTTTATGTTCTGAAATAATTCTGGTGGTCACTGGTTTACCTATTATCACTGTAAAGCAAAATGAAAGGGCTTTTTTGCTCCCTCCGCTGCAGAAAAAAATTAAAGGCACTTTGCAGGTGTGCTTGGCTTAGGAAATCTCCCCTGGGATGGGAGAAAAAATCACAGATTGGGGCAGAGTCCGGGAAAGAATTGGGAGGCAAAAGCTTAATCTTCTTTCCAAAATGATCTCTCAGATCAACTAACCTTCACTGTAAGCATCAACTTAGGGGAACCATGGTAACAGTTGTTGCCCAGTGACTGGAGTGGGGATGTAGGACAGGCACATTTTGCCTTTTGCTCTTTTTGTGTCAGCAGCCGTGGCAGGGAGGGTGGGAGAAGCCCATTGAGGACAGCAATGGGATGGCACCTCTCAGAGAAACTCCTTCCTCCTGCCCTCACCAGGGCGGTCTGCAGGGCACGAGCACTCCAACCTCCTGTCCGTGGAGTGAATTTTTCTCTAACGTAACAGGGGCTCTCCTCATTACCCAGATGAATGCCTGATCCCACAAGTTAATTGGCATGAATTACAACTACCAAGTTGCTCTGCTCTTGTATGATAAACTCTCCTAGCAGCTCTGCTTGGCAGGTCTAAGGCAGTCATCAGATGTAATTGCCTACTCACTCGCACTGATATAAACCAGGATTATTACCTTCAGTGGAGTCACTGGTGATTTATGCCAGTGGAAGATGAGAAGCAGGGCTGGTGTTTCCTGCTGTGTTTCATCGTTTTGAACACCATGACAATGTGCTTTGGTGGAGATGATGGAACAAGGGACAGGACACACACGCACACGTGCATTTGGGCCACTTCTGTTTTCATTCCTGAT
Source organism: Anseranas semipalmata (assembly GCA_013399115.1). Taxonomy (NCBI): domain Eukaryota; kingdom Metazoa; phylum Chordata; class Aves; order Anseriformes; family Anseranatidae; genus Anseranas; species Anseranas semipalmata. The sequence continues at coordinate 71,877 of VXAA01000779.1, forward strand.
TTTCCCTTTGAGTGCAAATTAAAGCACATGATGATACTAAGCATGTTTTATACTGGTAGATGAGGACAGAAAAGCAACACCCAGGTTCCTGCTAGGTTCCTTCTCTGCAGACTCACACCTTGTGGGGGCACAGGGTGTTTGGGGAGCTCCACTGTTGAGTGACAGTGGTAGGATCAGGTTTTCGTTTTGATTTTAAATCCAGGTTAAGGCTCTCTGCAGTGCTCCCAGGTTTCTGCATTAGTATTGGAACGAACTGTTTTGTTTTTTTCATCAACAAATCCAGCCCTTAAGAGCAAACACCTCCTCCTAATCATCTTCTCCTATCAATGTCTATGATTTCAAAGTCAGGGCAGGGCAGCTTCCCAGAGTGCATCCAGTCCTATCTCTCCAGACACCTATTTTTCTAGTGTGTGCAAGATCAACAAGGATCCGGCAAAATAGTGGCTCCAGTGGTTCCTTTCTGTCTCTTCAGAGCAGCTGTGGAGCCCAGTGTCAGGTGCTTGGTAAACTTGTTGGGACATTTCTCATCTTCTCTTAAGTAATACAGCTGTTTGCTTTAATACGTGCGTGCTAACTTCTCAATCCCCCATCACCATCAGCAGCAAAAGCACTGATTGTTGGAAGGTGAATGACTTCACTTTTCCAGTTTCAGCATATGGTTGCGTGTCTGAGAGCAAAAATGTGTGAAGCTCACACGAACTATTAGAATTCCAGCTACAGGGACTGGCAAGTAAATATGAAGTTGCACGGTATTTCATAGAAAATCCACAAATTACATGTTTGACAGGCTAAAGTTGATTCTTTGAGGCAGGTGCCAAGAAAAACCTCTCATATGAGCTCCACCAATATTCCCCATCATACACATCCAAGAGTGCAGCTTGGCTGAGGCATTTGTGCCTTGTAAACTGCCGAGCTTCCCTAAAAGCAGAGGCAATCTTTTACTAAGCTGTCTATAAGGAGCTCAACTAACTTGGGTGAATGAAGTATGTGATAAAAGGTTACACTGAATAAAAACTGAAAACCACAATGACAAAATAATGTTATAATATTAAAATAAATCAAATAACATACTGCCATTATTCTGATACAGAATTTTTACACAGCAAATTCATACATATACAAGAAGTCAGGCAGCCCATTACAACAAACTTCAGGGTTCCTTTTTTAATATAAACTACATCTTAATACATAGTTTGAGATGATCAGGTAGTTTTACACCAACTCAAGTAACAACAACTTTTCCTCATATTAGAATACTAAAATAACAAAATATTTTAATGCTTTGAATATTGAAATGCTTTGGTTCCATCTGCCACTTTTTAAAAGTGTAAAATCTACATCTATTGGTTAATCTTTTAATGTAGAGATGTGCCTAACTTACAAATACAGTTATATTAATAAAGAAACGAAATGTAATGTAAATACAGGCTTTTGGCAATCACCATATGCTTCACACCATATAATTATTCAAATCTCAGTTCAATTCAGGCATTCCAAAGTGTAAAAACATGGCCAAAATTTTCCAAAGCTGACAATTACCTTGGATGTTTTTGCTCTGGGGCTATGCTGAAACCACGAAGACAACAGGACTGTCCAGCAACTGAGCTCCTGCCCTCAGAAAACAATGTCACATTAGCAAATCTCATTTTGCCCACCCCAAAACAAAAGCTCCCATCACCGCGAATCCCTCAGAAAACCTTGGCCACTACAGCGCAGTATCGCATCTTCAGGTTTAATGTTGGTGAGGCAGGGAAGTATGTGACAGGGTTTCCCCAGTAAGTACCTCGTTCATCACAACAACAAGAAAAAGAATACATCGAGTGGCTCTTTCTCATGCCGAACAGCTCCTGCTAGAAAAAGACGTCTTCTTTTCTGAAGTCCGGCAAACATCTGAACTTGCTGGGAGAAGTCCGTGCGCAGGCCAGGCTGGGGAGGCAGGGGCAGGTGTGGTGCATCCTCCGCCCCGGGAAGGGCACCTGGGCACAAAGAGCACGGGCATCAGGCGGGGACTCGGGAGGTCGCCCTGCCCGGCCGCCCTCGGGCAGGACCCCTTGCTGCAGCACCGCTTGCTTGTCCCAGCCCAACCTCAGCCAGCCACGTGGCGTTGCAGGGAGCACGAATACAAACTGCGTTAAATAAGTGTAGTAGCGCTGCGGCACGCACACGCACTGACATTCTGTAACAACTTGATCACAGGCTCTGCCTTTTACAGGAGCTTTGCCCTTACCAGCAAGAGATGAGCCGAGCAGAACGGCATGGCTGGGATCTGCATTGCTGTGCCTGTGATCAGTGGGACGTGGTGAGAGGTACAAAGCCACCACCTGCCAGCCGGGCACGCAGCCCTAATTCCCTCATTTCCTGATTTCTGGGTGTTTTGAGCCCACAGTTTTAAATATTCTGAGATTGTTTTGCTTTGTCATGCAATTTCTTTTCTTTAAGAAGGTCGAAAGGAGAAAGTCCCACAGGTTCCCTGTGTGTCACGCTGAGGTCCTTGGGCCAGCACCAGCCCCTGCCCAGCACCCTCTGGAGAAAGGCCCGGAGCGAGGGATGCCGCGGGCTTTCCCACGCACCCACCCTGGTGCCTCCGCACAAGCACAGAGGTCACCGGGCATGGAGCCGGGAACTCCCCGCGGGAATCACACCTTTCAGGCGCCCACGCACAGAGCTGCAGAAAAACCTAAAATCTCAGCTTCTCGTGCTGGCACAGCTGACTCAGAGGTGCCTCCGACAGCTGAAGTGATTTATTCAAAGCCTTACATTCACTGCAAGGAAATGGTTCTTTCGGAGGGACTCCCACGCTGGAGAAGTGGCTCCGTGACACACCTGACTGGGGACAAGGCGCTCTGCCCCGCTACGTGCCTGGCTCTGGGTTTTGATGAGCAATGGGGTGACAGGAGTTTGGAGGTGACATGCAGACAAGGGAGGGATGCGGGGGCTATGTGCAAGGTGCACAATAGTAATGAAGCCCCCCCATGCCGCCAACTCTGCCTGCAGACCTGCCAGCCCTCACCTGCCTGCAAATCCTGTCTCTGTGATGCCAAGAGAGACTTTTAACAGCATCGAGCCAACGCCATCTAGTTGCTGCAAAGGAAACCAGGAGGTGGAAAGCCAACCACCAGCCATCTCCTCCAGGGGACCTCTCTGGGGGTCCCCGGACCGGTGGTGCAACCGTGGGGGCCACCACTTGTCAAACAGCAAAGCCCTGCTCCAGACTGGTGTCTTCTGCTTAATGCTGTCCCGTGGAGGGCCACTATTTGGCATGGAGGGGAGCACAGGGTCCTAACCGGGATGGATGTGGGAGCTCTGGAGCTTGAGGGATCTGTTCCCGTTATCCACACCAGGGATGCAGATGCTATTACTTTCTGCACTAGCTGAAAGGCTCTTCTGGCTTAACGAGCTGACACGGGACAGCTCCTGCCCAGGAGAGCACAAGGCTGGTCTCCCACCAGCACTAATTGCCATTCCATTTACACTGCCTTCAGCGGGAGAGTGCAAATCCAATGGCACAACACGGGACAAGGCTGACCTTGTGATGCCTGCTCCATGCCTGCCTGCAGGCAAAGGAAAGGCATTGGTGGTCAGGGCAATTGGTCTCCCAGCCACCCCCCCTCCCAAATATTTCGGGGAGAGAAACTGTTGAGCGAACTCTCCTCCCCTAAAAATATGTATTTTCACACATTACAGTAAATCAGTTTGTTTTGTGTTTGTCATGAAGAGCAGTGGGGTGAGGAATCTAAATCTAAAATTAACCTCATAAGCTTATAACACCAGTGACTGTAAGCCTGGGGTGGACAGGAATCTTCCCTGATTGTAATTATACAGACAATTAGCCTAAAATATATCAGACAGTATAAATTATCATATGATAGCAATATGCTCATTAAAACAAAACAAAAAACTAGAGGATAGTTTCTCTTATCCTGTTAATGTAAAGAACCCTTAAAAGAAAAAACCTGCTACATTACACAGTAAAAATGAGAATTTGGTCCCCAATGCCACAGTAGAAGATTAAAAAATGAGCTGTAATAGAACAGAACCTTGCACTTCCTAAAACTGAGAAAATAAACTAGAGGAACAGAGCTGAGAAGCTAGGCTTTGAAGGAAACAGCGAAAGAGGCAGCTAACTAACTGCACAGTTCTAAACTAAATTTATTGCCTTGATATCTTTCAGTTGTGATGGCTCTTGGGCAATATTCTTCCCTGAGGATGGCTCTGAAGACCACCAGGCTCTCAAGCTTCTTGGTAATATCCCATTCAGTCTTTTGCATATAGATTGTATTATTTATAAACAAACAGCCTTCTTTACAGTATATATAATATACCTACTTACGTATCCTTAAATGAATGTATTTGTTAATATCATTATATTAATAATATAGTATATCATATAATAATTTACTAATATATAATTAGTGATGTGCATATGTGTGTATACAGATATATGTCTATACACATATATATTTGAAATTCATACAGAAGTGACTAGAAGTGACGAGAGTCCTTGGTGAGGTTTCCCCTGCCTGAGTTTTCTTTCTTTCGGTCTCAACACCATATCAACCGCCTCAGAAGGTGTCAGCGGCTCTTGGCCCCTGGAGCACAGTGTGCCATTGCTGCTCGATGGCAGGGACAGTGCTGCAGTGCTGCACCAGGCGTCCCGACACCAACTGGTGACATGTCTATGACTGTGTCGGGATCGTGTTCAGATCCACAGAGCTCAGCAGCTCGCACACGTGAGCAGGGTTGGGCTCAGGAGCTGCTCAGGGTGTTTCAGATCATGTAATGGAGCAAACCAGCAAGAACGAACTAATAAGAAAACAAACTGAAAAGTGTGTTCAGAATAATTCTGACAGTAATACAGTTCCTTATGTATGTACCTTCAGCACTATTTCCATAAAGATGCAAATGGCTGGGTATTGCAACGCACATGATTCTTCCCCACGTTTTCACCGCTCATAACTTTCATGTGATGTGACTTGTGGGGCAGCATATTCGTGTTTGTCTCTGCCCTGCCAGCTGCAGTCCCTCAGCCCCCGGGGACATACTCACTCGGTGACTCAAAGGATGGCACTCCTCTCCCAGATTTCCCATCGGGGTGCACATTCGTAGGCTGCGGATCCAGAGGCTAACCGCACAGCACATCCCTCCTCCGCACTGCTGATCTCTGTCACAGGCCTGCAGTTCAATGAAGCATTATGCAAACAAAATAAACAAATACTTTCTACAAATAGGACAGATCAGGCGCCTAACAGCTACCTTGACACCCCACAAGTTATCACGTCTCGTTAAGGCTGAATAAAAATATCTAAAGAGGATGTACAGGCTCCTGGCACCTTTCAGAGCTGAGCCCATTTGTATCTAAAGCCAAGACCACAGAGGCAGGACCAAACGCAGGACTGTCCATGATGTGCAGTCCCAGCTTCTCAGCACTGATGGATCATGGCCCATGCCACTGTGCTTTCCCAGGTGGGAGCCTAAGTGAGCTCAGGTAGGTGCAAGGACCAAGGGCACCAAACCGTTAGGAATCCCATCTTGCAGAGAAGCTAAGATATGAAATTACCCATGAATTTAAGGACTTTTAGATGTCTATTCCATCTGCCTTCTTATGATAATATCTTACGGTTGAGTGCCTTTCAAATGCAAGAATACTTGATAGTTTCATCAGCAAACTCCAAGTGGAAGTAGATAAAATACAAGTTTACATAAGGATTCTGTGGTTGTTAACTAAAATTACGTGAGGTCTCAAAAGTGTAACAGAAAAAGCTTTGTATAAGTGTCCACACCCAAGAAAATGCTACCGTGGAGACACTCACCCTGCAAGAGCGAAATAAAAATTTCAGCCACTTATCCAATGCATTTTGTGGCTTCGATAAGCACAAACTATACAAACTATTGGGTATATTTCAAAAACCAAAAACCATGAAGAGCAATTGACGTATTAGGATTTGGAAAAGGTTACTGTACATCTTTTGCTTATTTTTTAACCAACAGATTACCAGACGATTTATTATATGGGTTTAATGCAAAAGCTAGTCTCCTTTCTTCAATGAGAAATTACATTAGTTAAAAATTCTGATTACACCCCAAAAGTAAGCTTAGTTAACTCGCTGCTCTTTTCATGTCTGGCAGCAGGACTGACGGAGCAAAGGCACTGGTCAGCAGTACATAAACAGGCAACTTCTAAAAATGTACCTAAAAGATGATAATGGCTCTGGGGAAGACTGCATATCAGAACAAATATTCACTTGGGGAAAAATGCTTACAGGTCTTACCTTGGGATTTACATAATAAATGCCACTAGACTGTACTCTGCTGGGTAAATATTACACTATTTCAAAGAGGAAAGCCAGGTCAAAATACGTACTTACAGATCAGCTAGTAATTCAGGAAAAAGCTGTTGCATTAGTGTCAAGCCACTAAATAGTGCATGTAACCCAAATGGCCAGCACTCCTCCTGAACACACATTTAATGGAGTAAAGAGCTCTGTGCTACAAGTGAGCCCAAACACGCAGAGTATTTACTTAAAAGAGTAATATGTCCATAAAACTACCATTGCAGCCTTCCAGGTAATAATGTTTACTTTCTAACCTCTCCCTCTCAAAAAAAATCCTTCTGATGGGTCTAATTTTTGCCCTAGTCACAAATGCTGCAGGTCTGGTGATTTTGGACTCTGGTTTGCCCGCAGCAGAGCAGTGCACAGGGTGCAAAGCGATCTGGGGAGAGGCAAGCGGTGAGCTGCACCTGCACAGGGGATCTAAGACCCTGCGCTGAATGGTGTTTTGTTTTAAAACCCATACTCACGCACACACATACATGCGTCTGGCAGAACTTTTAAGGTTCCCCTTCCAGAAATGTATGACAAGCTATTAAAATATTCGTCCCAAATGCTGCTGCCCACACCTTAAGTCCAACGTGTAATTCACACCAATTCTCCTAACGTGCACAGGACACAACATAAAGGACATTCCTCTTCAGCACCCCATTTAACACAGTTTTGTGGAAAATGCAACTAGAGGAAAAAGTCCCTGGTGAAATGCCGGCTCCAAAGCCAGCTGGAGTCAGCACATGAACCACCACAGAAGTGAGGAAGGTTTGAATCGAGTCCTTCAATTGCAAAGGAAAAGAACTTTCAGTCTCAGAATGTGAATGGGAACACCTGTGGCAGCTTTCACCTGAGATTTGCCTGTTACTTCAGAAGCCAAAAATGCATCAAAGGGGTTTAAGCAGAAATACACTGCAATAGTTAACAACATAACATTTTCTAGTTCTAATCTATTTTTAGATTTTGAATACATTTTGTCTTTAGTCTATTATTTAGTGCTTCACAATTACTTTATTTAATTTATTAATTATGTTTTAAAGGTGTAGCCACAACTTTAACAAGACTTATATGAACTGGTCCTCCATTGCTCAAAATATGTCTATTTAAAAGGAACCTCAGATTCTCAAATATTAAAAGATTCCTTCACACACTCTCCTCTGAAAATTCTGGCAGTCCCAGGAGCTGATCTGACAGCCAGAGAAATGCCTACGAGCTGTTTCATGGGCTTCAGGGAGCTCTGGACTGGGAGCCTGGACCTCCACAGAGCAATCTGCTGCTGCGAGTACAACTTCTGATGGTTACAAAAGACATGTAAGCTCTCACAAGAATGCAAGCACTAGGTTATTAATCCAAGGCAAACACGAAAAAAAAATACATTTTACTTAAGAGTGATGCAACGCTTTGGGTTAAATAACGTCTTTGGAAAAAAACATTTTCACGACCAAAGTAAATCTCAAGCCTAAAAACAACAACAACAACAGAGGATTCATTTGCAATGGGTGGCTA